>JAVLUX010000006.1:14680000-14795000 GCA_032164185.1 Moxostoma hubbsi | reverse complement strand
GGGCTACAACAGCAGAAGACCCCACCGGGTACCACTCATCTCCACTACAAATAGGAAAAAGAGGCTACAATTTGCAAGAGCTCACCAAAATTGGACAGTTGAAGACTGGAAAAATGTTGCCTGGTCTGATGAGCCTCGATTTCTGTTGAGACATTCAGATGCTAGAGTCAGAATTTGGTGTAAACAGAATGAGAACATGGATCCATCATGCCTTGTTACCACTGTGCAGGCTGTTGGTGGTGGTGTAATGGTGTGGGGGATGTTTTCTTGGCACACTTTAGGCCCCTTAGTGCCAATTGGGCATTGTTTAAATGCCACGGCCTACCTGAACATTGTTTCTGACCATGTCCATCCCTTTATGGCCACCATGTACCCATCCTTTGATGGCTACTTCCAGCAGGATAATGCACCATGTCACAAAGCTCGAATCATTTCAAATTGGTTTCTTGAACATGACAATGAGTTCACTGTACTAAAATGGCCCCCACAGTCACCAGATCTCAACCCAATAGCGCATCTTTGGGATGTGGTGGAACGGGAGCTTCATGCCCTGGATGTGCATCCCACAAATCTCCATCAACTGCAAGATGCTATCCTATCAATATGGGCCAACATTTCTAAAGAATGCTTTCAGCACCTTGTTGAATCAATGCCACATAGAATTAAGGCAGTTCTGAAGGCGAAAGGGGGTCAAACACAGTATTCGTATGGTGTTCCTATTAATCCTTTAGGTGAGTGTATGTGTGTCTATCCCAATATGTTGCGGAAATGATTTTGTAATGTTGAGTGTGCTTGGCATGTTAATCGACTCGTTGAGTACAGATTTGACCATATTACACTGTTTCAACTTTTACATTTACAGGAGAAAAAGATATTTCAAATACCATGGATGCATGCAGCCAGACATGGATGGGATTTGGAAAAGAATGCACCTTTATTTAAGAACTGGGCCATTCACACAGGTATTAACAGAGCTGTTGCTCATTCACAGGGTTTCCATCAATATATTTCGCATTATTTAACCGGATTGCGAAAAAAATGCCCGTTTCCATATTATCTTGAGTGAGCTGCCTTGTCATGATGGAGTGGAGTGGTGGTGGCGGCATAGTGGGCTAAAGCACAAAACTGTTAAGCAGGAGGTTGTCGGTTCGATCCCCACAGCCACCACCATTGTGTCCTCGAGCAAGGCACTTAACCCCAGGTTGCTCGGTGGGGGGATTGTCCCTGTAATAAGGAATCTGTAAGTCGCTTTGGATAAAAGCTTCTGCCAAATGCGTAAATGTAAATGATGGAGCAACTGAATGACTTCCTTGCTTTGGGATAAATACTTAAGAATGTCAAGGGCTATGTTTGAGGTATTGCGTGCCAGGGTGCCAAGGTTTGGACTGTCACATCAATCTGTCACACACTATAGATCTGTTAAACCGTGACATAAATTTTTAGGCGAACCCAGAAGTCTAATTCGCCATAGGTTCCTTCTGGATTTTACTATGGGTTTTTTATAATGGGGCTTTTTGAAGTTACCAGTAAATTAAGGTCTGTGGTAAACATTACTTGATGTTATGTGGACATTTTGTTCTACAACATAAATTACACTCTCATGACACTCAAAAGCACACTCTAATTCATATCTCAAATGTGAATTTTGATGATTGTTTTTTTTAATTATTTTTTTATGTAATATGTCTTCAAAATTCCCATTTGAAGTATGAAAGTTTGTATGAAAGTGAACAAAGCATCCATGTATCATCAAGTAATTTTTACAGCAGACCTTATATAACTTATAAAACCCCATTATTAAAAACCCATAGGAAAATCCAGAGGTAACCCATGGCGAATTCTCTAATGTTTTTTTGGACAACAAGTTGAACAGCTCTATAGCACGGTTACGAATGATCAAAACACGTCATCGTTTTGTGAATAAACTGTTTCCATCACGTTAATGTGGATTTTAACTAGCAAAACCCAAGAAAACCTCCTAGTGCATAACATTTTAAGCAAATTGAGTTTATTCGCATGTCAAGCATTTCCATTATGGATTTCTTGTGCGCAATTTAAAAATGTCGTAAAATAGTTTAATGAAAACCCTGCTATTGTCTCTTGTTTTGTTTATGATCAATGATCATGTTAACTACTTTACATATATAACCTGCAGTCATTGCAACTGACAGGACTTTTGTAGTATTACTTAAGACAACAGACAGGCTCCCTTATACTTTTACATTGATTCGGCTTTTGCAAACAGCTTTTAGTGCATTTCTGGGGTGATAGTTGTACTGTTTCCATTGGTTAAATTGTTACACAAATGTGTCTCATACAGGAAAATACCGTCCTGGTATTAACAAACCAGACCCTAAAACATGGAAGGCAAACTTTCGGTGTGCTATGAATTCTCTACCAGACATTGAGGAGGTGAAGGACAAAAGCATGAAGAAAGGAAACAATGCCTTCAGAATGTACAGGATGCTTTCAGCATCTGAAAAGGCTGTAAAGAAAGGTAAGTTCAGTTATTACATGGGAATAAAATTTTTGGCTAGGTGCATCTTGCACTTATCATTTATGTTGGAACTTATGGCAGCTACACCTTGTGTCAAGGACAGTATGCAAGACCATCAGTGCTGGATTTAGACCATTTTATTTTGGAGATCTATCTAACGATGGTGTTTTAAGGTCCGCTTATATGTTTCCTAATTTTTTAGGGAAGAAAAAGAAGGATCTGGAGCAAAAAGTAAGAACACATGACTATACAGTCAAAAAAAACGGCACAATATATACAAGTATAGCAAATTATCTCACACTTGTGCTCATTTCTTTAGCAAGATTTTCAGAAACGGAAAGCAGGCATTCCCAGAAAACTCAAAACGATGAACGAAGAAGTAAATGAAGAAACTATGCCAGACAGCACTGTATTATTTGCTGGTAAATATACAATCGTTCATTTGTTCTACTACACTTTGATAAAGTATCAGAGCAGTAATGGGGAACAGCATTTGAGGATGCAATTATTTATGTATATAAGTGGTTATCCACTAAAGATCTTTAGTCTTTAATTTAACAATGCTGGATGCAACAGAATTTATTTTAGTAGAAAGAAGTTATCTTGAAATGTATATCTTATGGATAACATTTTTATATCTAAAGGTGTCCCTGAATAGTTCTACTGCTTGCACTTTCATTAACACAGAGCAGGAGCACTTCCCTAAATCCATGTTACCGGAGAGAGAGGAGGCTGTAGGTGAACTACCTGAAGTGTGTGCAGTTGTTGAGGTGGCAACAGCTACAAATGAGCCTGCAGTTAGCTCCTCTAAAGTGTCTTGCCCCATCCAGGTTTCCCATGTTTCATCCCACAGTGGTAAGAGTCTTTATTGTATAATGATTTATTAAGAATTACATATTATTGTTTGCCACAAATTCAAATGCATATCATCATGGATTTTAATATCACTAACTAACCTCAACAGAGAGCGACTCAGAGAGCACATACAGCGACGAAGACTTGGTACAGGTACGAAATTTAAAAGAATATCAGTGTGTCACTGTTCTATGTATTACTCTATACAATTTAGGCACTTGGATATTCAGAAATAATATTTGTAGCAGATAGTAAAATAAACACTATACACTACCAGTCAAAATTTTGGACACACCTACTCGTTCTTTATTATAGAGATGTTTCAATATCGGGTATGATTTAATTAGATACCAACATACGCTGCTCTACCATAAGAGAGGGCATAAAGGGGTTGCACACCGGACAGGTCTGGCGAACGACATGGTGCATTATAAAATACAAAACAATTGAGTCTATGAATATACGTATATAATTTAGCCATGTCTGGAAGATACATTGTATATCTTTCATATAAACTACATATAGACAAATTGCTAAATAACGTCATAATGTCAAAATGTCAAATCGCTCAATTTGTGCAGTTGCATCTGTTTCATACACTAACCTGCAAACTCATCAACGTCACGTACACCGCATCTTCGTGTTCTGTCGCGATAATTGTTAGTGGCTTCTCTTGGACATGATGGACAGATGGTTAATTTATTAGGTGATGAGCTATTCCCTCAAAAAAGCAGTTTATTCTGCATACTGATTGAAGACCTGATTGAAAAAGGAACAGCCTCTGGTCTCCTTGCCAGTGTGCTGCTGCGTTATGCTTTGTTTTGCTGAAAATAAAGGCTTCCCATTGGGGGAGGGGCTCTTTTTGTACTCGTAAAATTGCTCCGATACCAAAAACCGATACCGTCTGACATGTGATTAACATTGTGTGAACATTCAGTGCACAAATAAAAATGACTATATGTCTTAAGCCCTGTACACACACTTTGACCACATTTCCACCTAGTATTAAGAAGGTTCGGGTGATCGCATGTGGTCAGCCCTAAATACAGGTCTAATCGGGTTCTAAAACGTTTTATCGGATCACAAAAACTACATACGAATGTGGTCAAATACCAGATCATGTGACCAGATGACATTTGATTTGTAAATACTAATCCGTTCTGTATGTGTCCCAGCATCAGTGATGCACCACCACTCACCTGTCAATCACTGCAATAAAACAAGAGTTTAAAATTTGCCGGTTACGTGCAGCTTTAAAAGGAAATAATCATCCAATCTAAACATTTAAAGTGGATACATGCATTGTTACAAGAGCTTCACTGATGTTCAGTGTGTTTGATATCAACATAAATGACAAAAGCACGAACATCTGAAACTCCTTGAATACAGTTAATCCACTAAAATAATGGATAATTCAGCTTGACGATGTTGCGTTTGTGCTTAGATTAAATTTCAACCGCATCTGGGAGAAACAGGGCAGAGTTTTTCTTGCCTTTTCTTTGCCTTTTCTGACTTTGTTGCACTTTAATATCATGCAGTAACAGAGAAATAGAGACCCTCCCCTCCAAATCCGTTCACAAGTAAACACAGGAGATATATTTAAGTGACCAGGTGAAAACAGCCATGTGTCTCACATGTGATCAGATAAGCCAAGACGCATCGTAATGCCAGGTGACTAGATGTGGGCATGTCCAGTGACTTGAGAAAGCTGATAAAAGTTTAACTTTATGCAAATGAGGAATATCTTTTGGGAGCATCCTTCACCTGTGAGATACTGTAGTCGAGTGCAGGAAATAAAGAGAATCTAAAGTTTCTGTGAGCGATTTCACTGTTCTATATGATTCATTTGCAACAACATGCATAGATCTAATAAAAAGTGTTGCATGGAAAAGAAATTATCTGCAGTCTGAGTGAGTTTGAGTCCTACATTTAATACATAATTTGTCTTGTTAATGATATGATGCAATGAGCACTGCTGCAGTTCATGCACTCTCCCCTGCAGGGAATGTAAATTTTTGTCGACAAACTAATTCCTTGTCAAATTAAAATTAGATCTTATTTTTACCGGCAATAAAAAAGCCTTCGGAACAAGACACATCTTATCACACTCGCAATCTTCCATGCTAAATGCTGGACATACAGCACACTTGCTCATGTGATATTTTCTGTATTGTTTCCAAGGCTTTTGCTTGGTAGGATGCATCCTCTGTAGGCAGCGGTATACAGTGTCTTCAACTTTAAAATGTGCTTAGTTTAAATGAGATGGCCTTTGTTGGAAAAACGACAGCTGTCTTGGTTTTATTTAGCTTTTTTTTTTTAAATTTTTTTTTTTTAAATTTTTTTTTTTATATATATAATTTAATTTTTGGGGAATTTGTTTATAATTTTATGACATTTTTGATTATATCTTCTGAGTAACATTTGCTGAAACTTAAACATGCTGTCCTCAAATCATCAGTCTCACAGTATTGAAGTTGAAATCTGCAACATTACAAAAAAAAAAAAAAAAAAACAGGTATCGTATTCGTACACTGTCTCTAAAAAAATCTTATGTTTAAGCTTATTCAAAGCAGCCACTCTTTACCAAGTTTATAGCTCTCCTTACCAGTGTTTTACATTCTCAAACACTTTTTAGACTGGTAGTGTATTGGTAAACAATAGAAACATACCTGCTGTCATCAAATCAAAGCACTGTTGTTATGTTTATGTGTGTGTGTGTATATACATGCACGCATACATGCACGCATACACGCATACACACACACACACACACACACACACACACACACACACATATATATATATATATATATATATATATATATATATATATATATATATATATATATATATATATAATATATATTACACACACACACATATACAGGGTTGGGGAGTAACAGAGTACATGTTACGTGATTATGTATTTGGAACAGAAGAAATAGAAATAAACCTTGTGTAAATTGTCAACTTTACGTTAAGCTAAAATGCTATTTCAAGCCATTTTACATGCACGTTACCAGGCACAATCATATTTTTTATCAAGAAAATTCACGTTGAATCAATTTATTTTTTTCTAGCAAGACCTTTGATATTAGGGCAAAAATCATATTCTTGATAATATTTTTTTATTGTTTTCCTGTAAATTTATTTTTAAAAAATGTTTAAATTTTTTTTTGATCGTGTTTTAGAAACAACACTACATAAGGTATTTAGGTTTTTCAGAGAATGTATTTTTAACATGTATTTTGTCTTACTGTACTGGCAGAGTTTTTAATAGTCAAAACAAGTTAAAATATCTTCCAGTGCTTAAGTAATCCAGTGTATTTAGAATACGTTAACTGAATACGTTACAAATTACATTTACAGCATGTATTCTTTAATCTGTAGTTGAATACATTTAAAAAGTAACCCTCCCAAGTGTGTGTATATGTGTGTGTGTGTGTATGTATGTATATATATATATATATATATATATATGTATGTATATATATATATATATATATATATTTATTAAAATTACCAATTTGTGTGTGTTTTTAACTTTCCCCCAGCAGCTTCCGCAGGACTTGTCCTTAAATGCTTCAGAGAGGTCATCATGTGGATCTGTGTTACGGATCCCAACTTCAGCTCAATCCTCCTTTTTCACATCAGAGAAACCTAATTTCAAAGTGACCAGCTGCAGAGAAGACTCACCCCTAATAGGCTATGACACTGCTCCATGGTTTCCCTTGTTGCTTGGTTTCCAAAATCACACCAATGTGCGAGACTCAAGCCCTGCCCCCACACCAGAACTCACCAGCAGCCGAACTTCTCAGGCAAGAGCGATAGCAAATGTTATGGACCTCTCCTTTACGTCACGAAAAGCTTTATAATATAGACTTGAAATTCACAGTGTGCTGCTATTGAGCTGATAAGATGCCCTACCCCAAAAGTTTAAAGAGATAGTTCACTTAAAAGTCACTAACTTGTGTTGTTCCAAAACTATATGATTTTTTTTCTTCTTCCATGACAGCCTCCGACACCAAATAAAGCTGAATCAACATTCCTTAAAACTTTATTTTAACTTTAGAATTTGTTCCATGAAAGTCATAAGGTCTTGGAATGACATGAGGATGACTAAATGACAACAGAATTTTCATTTTTGGGCAAATTAACCCTTTAAAATTTAAATGGGTGTTAGATTTGCCTCTTTTAGTCGCCTGTGTTTGTGTGAGAGTAAATCTGAAATTTTTATATTGCAGAACACTACCTCATTACCTTACGATTGGTTACTTGAACTACCTCACAGATGGAACGTGATCTGTGCAAATTTGATCACAGAACTTAATGTCAATTTAAGCTATTGATAATGTCGCATGCTGTTTTGGAAGAGTAACAGTGTACATGTTAAGCGTAGAATGACCAATACATTTAATATTCATTGACATGATGTGACTGACAGCAGATTTAACAGCACAATCACAAAAATGGAATTAAAAATTACAATAGCTAGGGATTTTTTAAGGAAGATATGCAATAATGTTTTTCTACAGGCTTTAGCACAGTATTGATAAAGTTTTTGATTGAAATACTCAAGCTTTTCTTGTATATTTTTTTAGTGCTGTCAGTCGATTTACATTTTTTGAATCGCAATTAATCGCATAACTTTTTGTAGGTAATCACAGATTTAAAAAAAATGCTGAAATTTTACTATATATACTGGTAAGTACTTCTCAAAATTAAATTATTTCCACCTTAGGGTAGAAAACAAAACAATATGTAGCAATATAATGCTGTATTAACATTTTTCAAAGCCTTCCACTATATAAAACAATGCACTAAAATACCACCAATACAAGTAACATTACACATTTCCCAAAGTCTAAGTGGGAGTTCGGCTAATTGGAAAAACTAGTCCACACAAAGTTTACATATTCATTGCAATAGGCATTAAATCTCTTGAACTCTCATCCTCCACAATATTAATTTGCCAGTAAACTGTAGCTATCCGCTTTGTTACAGCAATCGTGAAGCTGCGTTCGTGCATTGAACTCACCATGAAAAGGGCTGCAAACACACATGTCTCCTGCTTTTTTGTAGATAGTTAAGATTTGGTGTGCTTCTGTGGTAATTCAAACGTGTCTTACATAGGCTGAAAAATACTTGATTTCTTGATATCCAATCTGGGCTTGGTTGGTACATCAAAGTAGTTTAGAGCTGCATTCTTTATCATTTTATCACTGACAGTGAAGCGTTGAAGAGATCTGCGTACCCTGGTAAAGATTTTTACATTCAATATGAAATCGGGGTAATGGGCAATTATCTACAATTCCAGTCGACCGGTTTATTTTTACGTAATTTACCATCTAACACTGATAAGCTGTTTGATGCATTCACATGACTACACATGTTGTCGGCTTATCAAGGATAACCGGTGCAAGAATGTGCATGTAAATGCGCTTATAGTGATATTTTTACTGCTACTTTGGGATCAGTTCTCTAATATCAATAGGACTGGAAATACTTTAATAGAAATACTCAACTAATTACGATCATTTGTTAACTTGTCAGTTTTCATTTGTGTTCTGAAAGGATCTTGTTTGATGTAACAGATTGTACAAGTATTTCAGAAGTGTTTGTACATCGTATGTGTCACCAATGTGCATGATGATCAAATGCAGCACTGAGGTTTAAAAGTAAATATAAAACAAGTTTTATTGTAGTGTCAACATTATTACAAATGTACATAATCACACAACACTGGAGTTGTTGTTTGTACACAAATCCAACAACTCCACACAATTATTGGATGTACACTAAAACAGTGGCTCAAAGTGTAAGTAGTGGTACAGGATAAAATGATGAATGACGCACAGTGGCAATACAAATCACTTTGGTTAATGCATGTAACATGATTGTACAAGAGAGAAGGTGTTTAAATGTGGGCCGTATGTGTGCATGTGGTGACCTAAATGGCACATTGTATTGGTTTTCTCAGTTTATATTTTCATTCTTTTGACTCATTTGTTTTGTCTTTTTTTTTTTTTTTTTTTTCCTGGCACTTTTACAAGGTCGGTGGTGTACAATTTCATGTTATTAATGGTGCACTATTTATAACAGAACATTTTACATATGTAACATAGGCTTATTTTAAGGCTCCTTTTTGAACTCCAAGTACTGATTGAGACATGATTCACTGAATTGAGAACATACAATACAGTGTATTACAGCTCATATAAATTGTGTCTATCAATATACAGTCTGAGCTAACAACCTCTAAAATCGTATGGACAAAGCCTGTGCTTTCTAATATTGAAATAAAATTGTAGCTCTTGACACTCTAAATCAAAGTTTAAACTCTGCTGTTAGTTTTATTTGTAGAAGAGGTTATGCTTAGACGTACATATAGATTGGCTGTTAAATTGTTTAGAAAACCATAGAAGGTGAGATTGTAAAAATGATCTTTCCCATACTTAATTGTTTGGGGTTTTGTAACAAAATATATTTTAGAGCACATGAAATGGTGGGCAGAGACAATCCCGATCACCAGTCTGTATGATGTACAGACAAACGGTTTACTTCTCAAAGTATGGCAAATAGAACAACTTGAATCCTCTTCGCCCCCTAACTGCACAGCTTATATAGATCACATGATATACTGTGGGGAAAAAAAAAAAGGAATTCAATTATTTATTTTGAATTATCAGAGGAATTTTTCTGTCAACAATGCCGGTCTACACTGCAGTCATTTTCTCTCTCTGCATGAACATCCTCTCATAGCTGAATTACAAATTTGAAGCAGTATGTATCAACAAAAGTATGTAATTTCTAGTGCCACCAAATGGAATTGCAAAAATAAACATTGTTTTCAAAACAGTTTTCTGTATGTGCCTTCATACTGCCAGTAGTCAAACAAAGAGATAATCCTGCTCTAAATGGGTCTCTCAAAACAAACAGGAATGTTTATAGCACCATAGAGACACAGTGTTTACATTTTTCAAGAAAATTAACCTATGAATGGCTTAATTATAGTTGTATCTGCATATTAAACTGGGATTACATACTTAATAATTCATTAAACTATCATGCAGTATGTCAGGCCCAAATTCCAGTGCTGAACAGTAAAGTGTCAAACATTATAAAATTCAGCAAATTCAGATCTTACCACCAGGAATGAAGAGAAGAAATCCAGGAACAAAGAAAATTGCACTTGAAACACCTGTAAAAATAAATAAATAAATGTGTTACATAGTTCTAATGGACAAAATTAACATGAAACCAATTGTTGATTTAACTTCAGGCATCCAGAGCCCTGATTTAGAAACTAACAAGCTCCATTTATAATTAGCTGAATGATACTTTATTAGGTACACCTGAACACCTACTTATTCATGAGATTATCTAATCAGCCAATCCTGTGACAGCAGTAAAATGCATAAAATCATGCATATATGGGTCAGGAGCTTCAGTTAAAGTTCACATCAACCATTAGAATGGGGGAAAATGTGATCGCAGTGATTTCGACCGTGGCATGATTGTTGTGCCAGATGGGCTAGTTTGAGTATTTCTGTAACTGTTGATCTCCTTGGATTTTCACATGCAACAGTCTCTAAAGTGAGGGGCAGTTCTGCAGAGGGAAATGCCTTGTTGATGAGAGAGGTCAACGGAGAATGGCCAGACTGGTCCAAACTGGCAAGAAGGCTCAGATAACCACTCTGTACAATTGTAGTGAGCAGAATAGAATCTTAGAATGCACAACATGTCAAACCTTGAGGTGGATAGGCTACAACAGCAGAAGACCAAGTATGGCACTTTATTATGACCATAGTGTTCATAATAAAGTGCTCATTGAGTGCATGCTAAAGCAATCCAGCCAAGCAAGATGTTGTGCATATTTATCAACCATTCATCAGTATTTGCAGTCAGTGCCAACATTACAGATCTTACCTGCGTGTGGGTTTAACTGTATGACAATGCCTGTAAAGATCAGAGCTGATAGGGGTAAAAGATAGGAAAGAGATGACACATTTACTAAGCAGCTGACAATCACACTTGAATTTACCACATCTGCTCAATACGAGAGTTGACTGCAATATAAACACAGGCAGTGTCAAAGAGTCAGACACAAACAGCCCCAAACTCTTTCCCCCCCAATCAGGGTAGGGTTGCACCAGCTGTATGAAAGTTCTCACGTAAGTTGGGATGTAAAGTTCACATTAAGGGCTTTTGTAACTAAATTTGGTTGAACCACCTGTTTTTAAGGCAAGACTTAACTAGTAGGTCGTAATCTCTCCGTAAAGTAATGTGTAGTTTAATATGTAGGCATAATATGACGTTTACCTTTATTTATCCAATAAACAGCTTTGATATTTGTACATAGAAGTATTAAAAAGCTGTGAATTCCAATTTGATCTTGTTAAGGTTGATGTTCAAACCTTGTTTGCTCACATACCTGGCAGCTGTAATAAATTATATCCCAATTAAAATACGATACGTAATAAAAGTAGATTTCATAAATAGTATATTTGCCCTGTGTAAATAACAATATATAGGAACTGTATCTAAAATAATTAAGGGGTGATAAATAAAAACTAATACAACAGGCTGGAAAAATAGCCACTTATTAATATTCTATATATATATTTTGAATCTGTTGAAACTTGACACCGGTCAACACACCCTGAAATCTGCACCGTTTCAAAGTTTTTTGGGGGGGGTTTTCTGTCTCGTAAATGTAAACGAGTGTAAATGTCAACATCATCATACATGTCGAAAGGATTGAAGACTGTCACGCACAACATGAGCTAAATGATGTCATTAAATTAATCTTTTTTTATTCCAAGCATTACTCCTGGTCAAAGTCTTCTGTAAATATTTAGTTTATACGTAGGGTTACGTTCTACCTACGTTTAGTGGTGCAATGCTCAAATATTTAGTAATGCGTAAATTGTTACTTAGTGCCCATTTACACCATAACTAGGCTAAGTTGTAACTTACATATAGCTGGTGCAACCGGCCCCTGGAGATCTGTTTTACTTCTTGTGATAAAGAAACAAATTACAAAGGTATGAAAGTCTTACCAACTCCAGTGATTAAGAGGAGGAATGAGGCAAGAATGACTCGTCTGTTCTTCTTCACTAGAGGGTGCGAAGTCCACCTGGGAACAACCAACACGGAACAGAGTGCAAGAATGAGTGCAAGAAAAGAACACACTATATTCATAAACAGGATCACAGTGATGTCAGTTCAAAATAATCAATCCGATCCAAAACAAACAAAAAAGTGTTTTTTTTTTTCCATTAATAACTATTTGTGCATATGTGCTTAGATATAGTTTGGGGACACATGTTTCCCCTGAAGTTAGCTAAATCTGACAAATCCTCCCATTAGGGACATTTTTTTTTAAATGCAAAAGTTTCCTTATAAAGAATTAGCTTTATATAAAACAACAGAAGTCTACAGTTTGTCCTAGTTTAGATAACCAAGTAAATTTGTATGCGAGTGTGTGTTTGTGCATTACCCGCAGCAATGGGCAGACAGCTGAGTGACTGAGCTGAGTGTGCTGAATGACCACTGAGAGCTGCAGTAGGACAAAGTAGCAGGATCACTGGAACACAAACACACAACAAGAGCTTTACATCTAGCTTTTTCAAGTTATTGTTCTTCAAAAAAGCAAAACTGGGAGCCTGGGTAGCTCAGCAAGTAAAGACGCTAACTACCACCCCTGGAGTCACAAGTTCGAATCCAGGGTTACCTGGCTGCATTGCTGGTTTGACAAAACAATTGTAAATAATAACGAATGTAGCAACTAATGAAACTTTAGTGGATACAGCACCTTACAAATGTGAGTTAAATGCTTTACCATCACCCACGCTGTGTGAGTATATACATGGTTCCAGATATAAGTGTTGAACTGAGGTTGGCTAACATTTTAAAGATAGCTGCAAAACACATCATGTGATTGAAACCACTTCCATAAGCTGTTAACCAGCGAACATTTGTAGTGTATGAATTGAATGTATATCATAAGTGCATAATGTAAAGTGTGTAATTTAGGATCCAGATAAGGACTCTTACATCGAATGTTATTACATTTAGCTAATTTCCTTGCTTAACCTGCATGAGAATGCTCAAAGTAAAAGTGTACACACAGAGAATCTGCCAAACCTGATTTTGAAGAAGTTATTGAAAGAAGAGTTCACAGTGCCACCTAAAGCATCTTCATTTTCCAGGTTCTGTAGGTAACCACAAAATAAAGTTAGTCAGATTACCTGAAAAAGACTCAAAGAATGTAACACACTTGTTGCACAATACAAACGCCTGACCTGATATTTCAGATTACTGTGTTCAGGAGTACCAGCGGAACTAGAAGGATGACATTGTGTTTTGGTAAAAGAGAGCGCTCCGAACGTCATCTCTGCACTGCCATCTTTCTCTCTCCCCTTCCACTCTTCCACATCCTCTCCAGGCACCACAACTTCCACCTCCTCCCCATCCAGGACGAATGCATCATCAATTGTGAACTGTGTCCCCATAGCTACAGGACCTCAGACGTCGACTGGATGTTAACTGGCAAGCACTGTGAAGTTAACAAACATTTCAGTTTAGTTATTGATCTGCTAGGTAAGTATAGCAAACTGGCTGCCATGCAAAATCCCTTGCAACGCAGGGTAATTAAATGTACATTTTCCCCTCTGAATCAATTTACTTAACAATTTCTCCCATCAAACTACTAGGAGACAAGTATGCAAGAGCAGACTACATTCCCAACTTTTTTCTTTTTAATTAGCTAAATTCTCCGAATTTGGAAGGCACAATTCACACTACTTAGTAGGTCCTCGTGGTGGCACGGTTACTCACTCAATCCGGGTGGTAGAAGACAAGTCTCAGTTGCCTCCGCTTCTGAGACACTCAATCCATGCATCTTATCACATGGCTCGTTGTGAATGACACCGCAGAGACTCAACATGTGAAGATTCATGCTACTCTCCGAGATCCACACACAACTTACCACACGTCCCATTGAGAGCGAGAACCACTAATCGTGACCATGAGGAGATTACCCCATGTGATTCTACCCTCCCTAGCAATCAGGCCAATTTGGTTGCTTAGGAGACCTGGCTGGAGTCACTCATGACTCCAGGGGTAATAGTCAGCATCAATACTAGCTGAGCTAGCCAGGCCCCCACATTCCTTCTTTTACATCTGCACACTTTGGTGTATGTTTGTAAGTGATTGGTCAAAATAGAGAAGCAACATCAGATGATATGTTGAATAATGAGTAAGCACAGCAAGGAAAACCAATTTTCTCCATAAAAATAAAGCAGGTACAAAGCAACCTCGGATTTGTTAAACAAACACTTTAATTGTTCTCACGTGGACAGTACTCATTTCTTCTTAGCTTAACCAAAGGACATTATTTGGTTGGACCAGAATTTAACATTTATCAGATTATAAAAAGGACTAGGAGTGCCACTAAATAATAAATACAATTGTGAAAATATTTTTAACTATTATTTAAAATGATTAATTTAAGTTTTTAAAATACATGTTTTAAAACATAGGTAAATATAGTACTTTTGAAAAGCATTTGCCGACTGCTTTTCTTCGTCCTTATTGCCAAATGTATTTTTTTTCTTTATTCATTTGTTTGAATTAATATATTAATATCAGATTGTTTTATTTCATTTTTAAGTGGCTCTCCTAGTCACACCTTAAAGGAAAATTGCGGGTTCAATACAAGTTATGCTCAATTGACAGCATTTGTGGCATAATATTGATTACCACAAAAATGAATCTAGACTCGTTTCTCCTTTTCTTAAAAAAAAAAAAAAAAAAGAAGAAGAAGAAGAAAAAGGCACTTACAATAGAGGTGAATGGAGCCAATTTTTGGAGAGTTTAAACACAGAAATGTGAAGCTTATCATTTTATAAAAACATTTACATTAATTCTTTTAAAATTCTGTTAAGTTGTTTAAACTCGTCATTTTTATAGTTGTTTTAGGGTTTATGGCGTTACGCCGTCATGGTAACGAAGTTGTACAATTGGATATAACTTTACACAGAAAAGGTAAGCAAGCGACTTTGACACTAAAATCATGTTATGCAAATTGTTAACATTTTGTGGCTATACTTTTGAAACAGTGAGTATTAACGTTTACGCATTGGCCCAATTACTTCCATTGTAAGTGCCTCATTGGAACCCTGATTTTTTTTTTTTTAAGAAAATGATAAACGAGTCAAGATAATTTTTTTTGTGGTAATCAATATTATGCCACATTATGAAAGAGTTCATTAAGCTTAATTTATGTTGAACCTGGAATATTCCTTTAAGCCAAATTCTAACTTCCCATGCGCCTGTCAATTCATAAACGCAATTCATAAACGCAATTTATAAACGCAATAAATCCCCCAGTGTGACAGAACAGTTGCCATGGGGAAGCATGTGACTTTCCATGGAAAACTGATTGCGCTTCCGCTTGTTCTTAAAACGAGACTTTTTGCAACCCCACCATACAAGCTACAGGGAAGGTCCTCACATGTATTATGCATATATTTCTTAAATTTGTGTTTCAAGCTTATTTAATAAAGGATAAGTTCGTTTTGTATGTTTTTCTTTTAACATTCTTCTAAACTGCTAATCTCAAAACCACTTGTGCAATAACGCTGTAATTGAACACTAATACACGACAGAGCAACTTCGGAGTGATCAATTTGTGTAAACATCAAAGAGCCGATCATCCCGTTATTAACACCCACAATACAGCAACATTACAAAGGAAGAATCTTCTACTCACTGTCGAATAACCGTGATTTTCATCAGTTACGCAGATATCTTTCTATCATGATCCTCATATAAATTCCAGGGGATTCAACGTTCGTTAATATGTTTAGGTTTATTATAATCTTGCCGCATTCAACGGAGAAAACTTAAACCTAAACTTTGTTAGTTACAGCTGCTTCTATTTTGTGGGTCGAGACTAAACCGGTACATGTAACGGCTGATCTATAGCGACTCCTAGAGGACTGGAGGCTTATCGTGCTGGTCATTCTCCACGACAAAATTCTGGATTTGGAAGTGTAGTTATTATTAAGATATGCATTATGCATGTAATGTATAGATTTATAATTATCTTTGTTTAAATTGTATATTTTTATTATTATAATTATTGAACTCTATTTTTCCTAGGCAAAGCTTTGTTGTCTACCTTACACATATACATGATTGTAATTAATTCATGCAACATTCATTGTTCTTCTTTTGAATTACTGCTTTACCACCTGACAAATAGAAATATGAAACAGAATTATTTTATTTTTTTATATGATTTGAAACACTGAAATCAGTGTTTCCCAACCTTTTTTGTTCTATGTACCCTCCCCCAAACCTCCATTAGTCACACAAAAAAATGGATGATGATGATAATAATAGGCTAATAATAATAATAATAATAAAAGAGAAATGGATTCATTTGATAAGGCTATATCAGATATAATTTATTATTAAAAGTAATCAAGTGAAGAAATGTACACCTGTCATCTGTATTTATATATTGTGTTTGGTTTACTTGCCTTAAAAAGGAACTGAATGGAAAATAGATTGGCTAACCTTCAGTGTTGCCAGGACAGAAAATAACTTGTTTTTAAATTACACTCAATGAACAATTAGGCTGCAACTTCAAAAAAATAACTTTTCCAAGACAATTACAGAACATGCTGGTGTTATATTGGAGTGAATCCCACTTTCAAAGAGGAGGATATTGTTTGATTGAGCAATCAAGATCATTCAAATCAGCAAATACTCAGCAGTTACTGTTACTTTACTTAATAATACATTAGTCTTCGGTTTGTTTCTCACCAAACCTTATCATATGCATTCAGAACAAGGCTGAAGTCTCATACAATAATTATTAGACTTCTGAATTATACTTTTGCATCCTTTATGAAGCTTGTAGATTTGGTCACCATAAACTGCTATTGTATGGCATCACTGAGCACAAATATTTTTTTTTATTTTTTTGCAATTTTTCCTTTTGTGTTAAGAAAAATAAATAAAGTCATATGAGGTTCTAACAACACAGGCGAGTAAACAATGTCTGAATTTAAATTTTTGGGTTACTATCCCTATAACTTATAGATTATAAGGCAATAGATAATAAATAAAGCAATTATTTTCTAATAAACAATTTCACAGACAAATTATGATTAAGGAAATGTGTCAATTATTTATCAAATTAGATTGAATTCATGGAGTAAATAACTGAATTTAATGCAATGGATGAAGCTTGTTACAAACAGGAAGTTGAAACAAAAAGAAATCAAAGATTATGTGCCAGCTGGCAACTTACACAACTCTGGTATTGTTGAATTTATTTGAAGACAACAGGAAGGACAATTTACAAGGGTGGTGAGGCAGTTTGAGTATAGTGGAAGACATGCAGAACCTCCAAGCATCTAGAACAGGGTTAGAGAAGTATGACTTCTCCAGAAAAGAGGTCCACAACTTGCCCCATGATAAAAAGAACATTAATAATGAGTCTGCCTCGATTTTATTGCAATTGTATTCTTTGTGTTTTCCTTCGCATGTATTTATTCCTCTTCTTTCTTTCTTTTTTTTTGAGTTAAAAAAACTGACACCTTTTAAGTAACTTGAATTGTTTTATTGTTTTGAGTTTGATATACTTGTCTCTTTAAATTTACATGAACTTAAATTTAACTGAGACTTGGCTGGGGATTTCCCAGCATGCTTTACACGGCTCTCGACAGGGAGATTTTTTTTCTCCCCTTTTTCTCCCCAATTTGGAAAGCCCAATTCCCAATGTGCTCTTGGTCCTCGTGGTGGCATAGTGACTCACCTCAATCCGGGTGGCAGAGTATGAATCTCAGTCGCCTCCGCATCTGAGACCATCAATCCACGCATCTTATCACGTGGCTCGTTGTGCATGACACAGCGGAGACTCCCAGCATGTGAACACTCATGCTACTCTCCGCGATCCACACACAATTTACCACGTGCCCCATTGAGAGCGAGAACCAATAATTGCGACCACGAAGAGGTTACTCCATGTGACTCTACCCTCACTAGCAACTGGGCCAATATGTTTGCTTAGGAGACCTGGCTGGAGTCACTCAACACACCCTGGATTCAAACTCCAGGTGTGGTAGTCAGCGTCATACTCGCTGAGCTACGCAGGCCCCGAGATTCTGTTATGTTAAAAGTTTTTGGGGGTTTATCAGAATAGTGGAGCTTGAGCTTAGATTGAGGACAAGTACAATTTATGATTGTTGTACAGCAACGCTGTACTCATTGAACAATTTTTAATCAATGCATATTGTATCTAATTAGCATGCATTTAGCATGCTTGCATTCACCGTACTAGCTAGTTAGGTTCTTTCTACTTGAAGTATATAAATTGAGCTTACATGGTCATTTTAATTTCAGCCAAAAGTTATAGGTGCTGTAAGTGATTTTAGCCGTTCTACTTCCACAAGACTGAGCCGATGAATTTGCCACGCCCCATCTTTCCAAAACCCAAAGACACCAAATGAGCTTTAGTGAGACTGACATCATGCAAAAACGGTTATTTAAAACAGCAGCAGCAGCAGAATAGCGCCCTCAAATGTTATGTGCAACATAGAATAAAAATGGCAATAAGCCTCAATAATTCACTGCAACTACAATACTATGAGAACGCGCAAATTGATTGACAGGTTGAAAGTGTCAGAGACCATATCCCATGGATACTTTTTTTGTTTGCTGTTTACAGAGTCTAGAGCTGTCACAGAGACCAGTGAGATATCTCAGGACAATTATTTCAGTAATATCTTTCAGGGAGTGGAACATTGTTTGTATACTTTCCATGAAAAAAATCTCTTACAGCACCTTTAAATTTAAAGTTAAGTTCCATTAAAATGTATGAGTTAGCTTACTCAAAATTTCAATTAAGAGCCATTAAAATGTATGTATAGTACAAAAACAAAATAAGGAAGTTCTATTAACTTAAACTTGGGAGTTTATTAACTTGTATGAAACTGATTGCATCAAATGTTTTGAGTTTTGCTAACTTAGTGTTTACAGTGTGGTTCTTAGTGTGGACTCCATTCATTCAACAATCGAAGGCTGTTGGGTTCTATCACCTTAGTGATGTGGCAAAGCCATGATGTGGACACTTGTTAATCATGATAATCAGGGGTGATGTTAATTAGATCAGGTCTAGTGTGGATCTCTATGGCAGACTCCTGTAATTTCTTACAAGATTTTGTAATGCAATATCACCTTCAGCCGTATTTTGCTGCACAATTTTCACATTTTCTTAAAGATATCCATAAACTAGCCAAGAAAAGCTTAATAGGAGTTGCTACCTATTCATTATGAAAAATAAAATTGGAATATTTTGAGAAGTATCACTGCAAAGAAGAATAAAATATACTCTGAAATTCCTTGAAAAGTAAAAAAATGCTAGATGCTTCACAAGTGTCTCAATGTTTTGCATGGGGTTATAAAATGTATTTTTCCATTTATCACTATAAAATATCCTGCTTATCTTGATCTGATGCTTCAACAGTGCTATTATTTATGTCTTGCTCTCCATCTGAACCTCAGTTTTTATATCTTGTCCAACTGCAAGTGGAAATTACGCCCACTTATGGAGTTGACGCAACCCCCTTTTGGAGTAACTCCACCCCTTTTTGGATTAACCTCATACTCTTTTGGAGATTCCGGCCCAATTTAGAGATCTTCAGCCTACATCAAGTAGGTATAGCTGCAGGCCGGAGACCACCATATGAGGGCAGAATCTCCAAAAGAGGACGGGTTTACTCCAAAAGGGGGCAGGTTACTCCAAAATGGAGTTGTGCCAAATCCAAAATGATTAAGGTTAGGGAAAGGGTAAGGCTAAGGGATCCGAATATCTTAAATGGCGGTTTGGAGCTCTTGCCCCTTTTTGGAGCTATGACTTCAGCTAAACCCTTCTTGCCTACTTGGGAGCATTCAGCATTCATTCCTTCCACATGCAGTCTGAGTGTAATATACTGTACTTCATGTATGATATGCTCTCATCATTGCAAAGAGCCAGATATAGCAATAACTGTTTTAAACTGGAAAGAGTGGAAATATTGTCATCAATAACTCCTTTGTCCTCTGTCCATTTTCCATCATTTGATTTCAACGTCTCAGGAAATTGTTTAATGAATGTATTGAATTAATCTCATGTTACCCTTATAACTTTCAGACATTCCTCTGAAACGTTTCAAGACACAAAACATTTAAAACATATAACGAAACATGTTATTTTATTGTCTTAAAAAGTAACACAATCTCCCAACTGGGTTTATCACATACACTACCACAACGATGAAACACCATACTACACAAATAGGGACTTCTTTTCAAATATTATAGACATTACAAAAAGATCCCTCATAACTTTCAGGGTTTTTTTAAAGTTATACTAAGCATGGTAGATTGATTTCATTTACAGTATGATACTGTACACTGTCACCATTTAGAAACAATGTTGTCTGACGTGGTTCTAAAATCCATAATGTTTAAGGGAAGACATTTCATGGTCATTTTTATTTCATATGAAATATTTTACAATATAAACAAAGCATCCGTCTTGGATGGACTAAACAGCAACCAGAGGCCAGGCATTTCAGTGCAAACATGTTTTTTTTTTTTTTACAAGGCAGTCTTGGCTGCATTACTCCCTTTATCTATCAAAAACTAAAGCAAGAAAAAAAGAGAGAGAAATAAGATTCCCAGATGGTGGAGGGGGTTACAATAAAAACTGACAGAAAACCAAAATGCATCCTTTGACAGAGCCTTACCAAATATAGGTCTTGTTTATTTGTATTGAAGTCAATGAGAAACCATTCAAACCCTAAAGTGATATTGAGAGGGGTATACTTCAATAAACTAGGGTTAGGGGTTATAAGTAAAGCTCTATCGCAATTCATTAAGAAAGTTTATTTTTATAGTGCTGAAATGTTATGACGTGCTTAGTCTGTCTAATGTAAATCTCTGGTGTACATTTGATGTCTAGGAATGATATACAATTACCATTGAATCTGAGGCTCTTGTCTTTCACACAATCTTCATCCCACCTCCAACTACAGGGTTTAAGAGGCTGCTCGGACCCTAACCACTGACCAATCGATCAATTATTAGATGGGAAACTGAACACAGTCCTATTGCAGTCAGTATTGCCAACAGGTAGAGGGTCATCTTTGTAGGAGTTCACACTGTGGTGGAACTAATTTCGATTTGGACTAAGTTTGTTGGAAACAAGAAAGCCTGACAAGGTAAGCCTATGTGATCCATTTTGAAATCAGTTGAGGTGCTTATTTATATCTCATATTATCTAGAATATAGAATGCTTCAGTCTAGATGCATTTTCAACAAACTAGAATTGAACGGTTCCTCGCTGAGCTTGAAGTCATGATCTAGATAAGCAGATTTTCATGTAAAGAGGACAGCAGAGAACTAAAAACGGCAACGTACACAAACTGGAGGGAGGAAATAAAACTGCAATACTTTGCTGATGTACTGCTTGGCAGATTTATACACAACTTGTAAATAAGTAAAAGACATTTCTGTCGAAAAACGGAGAAAATTTTAGTTGAAACTACAGCACTTAATACTGATTATTTTAGAATAAGTCCTCTTAGTTACAATGTCCGCCACTCCTTGTCAACATTCACAGAGAAGAGGCTGATAGCACTGTGTTCCACAGGCAAAGAATCCAAATCTGTACACGTCCCTACCTTGTTGTTACACAGGTGGTGGAGGTAGCTAGTTATGTGCATGTATGCAGGGTTTAGGGTAGTTTGCATGGCTGATTGCAGGTGTATGTGTATAGTATTAGAGTGAGAGAGCTGAAAGTTGTGAACGTCTTTGTTATCAAAAACAACAAGAAGTCCCACTGGAGCATATCCACCTGTACACTCATCAAAAAGCAATGAGTCTGTGGAGGACATGGGCAAATAAACAAAATGTAAAAAAGGGAGAATCACCACATAATAGCATCAATGGATGTGACACAAGCTCTGCTCTCTTTCCCAATTCTCACAGAGTCGCTGTCAGAAGGGAAAAGACCATTAGAACGAGTGCACTCTTGAGATGACATGCCAACCAGTTAAAGCCATAGTCCAAATGTTTAAAGCAAATATTTTAATGTTTAATTCAATCTTGGAAAATGGACCTTTGATCATGGATCTTATATACCACAAGGCAGGTCAAAATGTAATGTAATCCATATTGGTCTCTGACATTTAAAAGGAATGATAAATAACAGTGGAGCAAATTTTTTGTACATACTTTCACTGAATCATCTGTTCCAACCTTAAGCAAATATTTATTGAAAACATGAGAAGATTGTGAGTATACATAAAATGTGTTGGCTGTGGTAAAATTTGAAACCAGATGAGCTGTCGACCATACTTTCAGGGACATGGTTTGTGTAATGGTCAAAAACAGCTCAATTCCCATGAAAAAAAAAACTGCTGAAAATAAAACATTACTGTGGTTTGTCAACTCAAGTACGAAAATATTAGAAAATAAAGGTTTTATCAGAGCAGCAAAAGGGCAGAGTCTCTGAATCTCACTGGCCCAAAGGAAGAGAACTTTATGACCTTTCCATGGAGCATACGGATGTTAGGAACACAACACCCGTGTTCCCGCCATTGCGTTTTCCAACATCCTCTCCCTCTCAAATAGAGCCATCAAGCTACATACAAGACAAGCATGTTTCCAAACCAACAATGACATCGACAAATGTCCTGGTTCATGAGACTAGGCATCTGATTCACACCGGCATAAAACGTAAAACTGTTTTTGATTTTCATTTCTGAAGGGAATAAAATAAGAAAAAATAACCTATACATTGAATTAAACTTATGCATAAGCATGATTAAATTGAAATAATTTACATTTTTGTATACCAAGAGCATGTTTTATTCCCGTAATAAACAAAGCGATCCAGAGAAACATGATTCCAGACTGACTGATGTTTTTACCTCTTCTTAGGTGAGTAACTACTCATGACCTGAGATTAATATGGATATAAACTTTAATGAAACGGGTAAATCCATTAAATAATGTAAAGTTGCATACAAAGTACTTGTATGCACAACACAATTGGGTTAAAATAAGTAATTTTTCCTAAATAAATCCTTTATTTTCAGAACAAGATTTTTTTTTCACTAATTCAGTCTATGTATTTAATAAGCATGTGAGTATGATTCGTATTGTTTCGCCAATGTAGCTAATAGTGTCATGACAAATGGTTTATTTTTAGGAATATTATACATTAAACATTGTGAATCATGAATGTAATAATTCCTCATTTTTTTTAAAAACTGTGCACCAATATCACAAATCTTCATCTTTAATACTTTAGACCTGCACATCAGCATCTATTTCTTAATGCGTGCAAACTTAATACGTTGGCAGAATGATCTCTAATCTGAATGACAAAAAATACTGCTGAAAATAAAACAATGTCAAATTACCAGTTACTTCAAGACTATTTTGAAGACAACAGTTGATTCCAACAGGAGAATTTCCTGATTAATTGCTTGTTAAGGTAAATCCTATGATGAGAAATTTCCTTTTTGATTTTTTCCCTTTTTTTCTCTGCTTTTGCTGTGACCTTCTTGTATGCTGTGAGAACAGTCTCTGGAAGCCATGCCTGATGGTTTAACAGTCCCCATATAGTCGAAGTGCTAGAGGGAAGGAATCACCCAACCTCCTGCACTGAGGCACCCCAATGTTGCAGATCACCCTGACCCTACGTCACCCCAGGTTGGCCCATGTCAGACGCTGGTGATGGAGGCAAGGCAGTTGGGAGGTTTCTGCAGTTTCTCAGGTTGCGTGGTAGGGGGCTCTGGGATTGCACGGAAGCTGAATGGGGGACCGATGCTGGTGGTACCCATGTGGCCTGGACTTAGGGCCGGATTCTGTCGCCGGTTGCTCTCCACTATGCTTGAGGTGTTGGATGCCAGGCTCTCCCGTGTCCTGATAAAGAGGTGGAGGAGGGAAATGAGCAGAGAGAGAGAGACAGAGAGAGAAAGCAACAAGAAAAAATGGCAAAAAGGTCAAGTTCAAAAAAGTATGTTACAGTATGAGAATTGAAAAAGAGAGGTTTAAGACAATTCAACTGGTAAGAATTAATTTTAAGCATGCAAACAATTCAGCTAAGATCAAAACTGGAGTTTTGTGGATTTTAGTCCATGTGTGTTAGCTTTGAGGGCATCTCTATGCTAGGGTTCTCTTAAATGTGGACAAAATACACTGTTCACAGATACGCATTTGAAATAGTCTTTCTCTTCTGGGAAAATAGAACAAAAATATTGATAACTCATCCAGCACTACCCACATTTTTTCCAATCAGATGCTCTCTAAAAGGAAAATGTCCCTCCCCTTGCAACCGACCAGGAAGCATCATGGTTCATGCATTTTGGTTCATGTAACTAAAGCCTATTGGCTGTTAAAAAAGACTGCCTCCTTCGACATGTGCTATCCAAACTTCCTGTTTCAATAGATATACTTCAACACAGGACTAAAATTTTGCTCATCAAGCGATTTCATTGAGCTTTAAAATCGTTGCACAAGGCAGCAGAATGAAAAACACACAGCCTCATCTTTACCTACCCATGGTTACACTCTTGGTTGAAGGATTGTTTAGCTGTGCAAAAACAGTGTGGTCTTTTATAACAGTATGACTACAGCATTGACGCTACCAAACCAGAGAAGCACTTGCAGCCAGGCGTAAGAGAGAAAGTCTATTCCTATTGCAGGTAGAGCTGGATTAAATACAGTGATTAAACTCTAATATGATGTATTTAACAGCAGTACTACATAGATACACAAGTTTTTTGTTTTTTGCATGTCCCACTCTGTAATTGCATTACTAACTCACATCAATCACAAACTAAATTGTGTCTAAGCACAAGAGCTATGCTGGAGTTTTTCCAGGAGCTGTGGAATGACATCATTGCTAATGTGATGACTCATCCAGAAAATAGTAAATGAATGTGTGTATGTGTGTGTCAGTGAAAAGGGGCTGCTGGGGGGTCTTAAAATGAGAGACTTGTCTCATAAGCTTTTTGGGGCTATTCATTCAGAAGCAAACACTCGACTCTAATATTTAGTGTGCTAATGTGGCAGACAGCCCAGTCAAATCACAACTCTCTTCTGTCAAAGAAAATGATTTTTTAATGAAAATCCAGTAATCATTTGCCCACCCTCATGTTCCGTCTGAGCTGCTCCCTTCCATACAATGAAAGTGGATGGGGATCAATTGAAGTCAAGCTCCAAAAAAGCCTCATAAAGTATCATAAAAGTAGTTCATTTGACTCATGCATGACTATATTCATGAAGTCTGAATTTGTTTGTGAGGAAATACAGAAATTTAAGTTGATATTTACTGAAAATCTTACTTTGTCTTATTTATCCTTTCCTTTTTTTTTCCATTTGTTCCATTGTATGGAAAACATCAGCTTGAACATATTGCTATAAATAAATCCTTTTCTGTTCCACAGAAGAAAGAAAGTCATACAGGTTTTGAAAGACATGCGGGTGAGAAAATTATGCCTTTTAATTGTAGGGTGAAATATTCCTTTAAAGGGTCTCCAAACTTGCGTGGGAGTGGTGAAATAGCTCCATCACTATCTGGCTGAGCCCCAACTATATTCTAAGCTGTTTCATTTCATCATCAGTACATGGCACATATATACATAGATAAGCATAATAGAATACATCGTATTAACACACATTTTTCTTTAATTTTCACATTCCATTCCAATCCAATACAAAATTATTATTTTCAAATCTTATCTTGCTACTCAAAACATATACAGAGCATATAAATATTAAAATGCAAAAAATCAGTTCAGAGAGAGCAAGACTTGCTATGAAATTTTCAGGATGGAGCTTGCATCTCTAGAACTGGCATCTGTCAAATAATGAGGTCAGAACGTCATTGGAATCATTTCAAAATATTTAAATAATTTTAATATTAAAATTAATATATATATATATATATATATATATATATATATATATATATATATATATATATATATATATATATATATATATATATATATATATATATATATATATGGGCTGGTCAGTGGGAAACAGTACAATTTTTAGGGTGGCACAACAAAATATTTGTGTGTGTGGGCGGGTTTGGGTGGTTTACGAGGACAATTGTTAGATTACAAACTGGTAATTACAAGGGTATAATGCTATAAATGTGGTTTATAAGGATATTTCTAGTGTCCCCATAATTCAAATCACTTAAAAAACATACTAAACAATGTTTTTTTGAATATTTAAAAATGCAGAAAGTTTTTTTGTGAGGGTTAGGTTTATGGATGGGGTAGGGTTAGGGGATAGAATCCATTATTCGTACAGTATAAGCATAATTTTTTCTTATGCAGAACGTTCTGTAATGGTTATTTTTAGGTTTTATTTGTATAACCATAAACCTTCCAAGAAACTACCCTTCCAAGAGGTTTTTGTGGGACAACTTTAAAATAGCATACAGAAAGTTTTCTAATTGTTATTTTTAGGTTTTATTTTTCGTTCACATTTTTTTATCATCACATTTGATTATTTGAGGTTGACAGACAACTTTGAATAAAATAAGTGAAGCAGGCTAACATTTAATTAAATGCAGAAAATAGAAAGGATAACAATAAATAGCATTTGAATGCATTAAAATATTAAAATATTTTTTGCACAAAATGTTAAAAAAATTTAAATATTTAAGAATACACTACCTTCCTACCTCAATATATTATCTTAATATCTAATTACCTTAGTCGCTGTCTGATAGCTATACTGTATATGAATGCGCATTTGATCTGCACGTGCTTTATTCAGCCACAGAAATTCACATAACAAATGGGTTATGTCTGCTGTACTGTATTTGTTTAATTTATTTTGTTATAATAAATGTAAAAAGCAAATGAACAAATAATATCAGTCTGGTTTGCCTATATGCACTGTTTGACTTCTCAGACAGTGTGTGTTTGTGTGTGTGTGGGCATGTTTATGTGGTTTACGAGGACAATGTTTTAGGTTACAAACTGGTAATTACAAGGGTATTATGCTATAAATGTGGTTTATGAGGACATTTCTAGTGTCCCCATAATTTAAATAGCTTAAAAAAAATTAAACAATGTTTTATTGAAAATGTAAGAATGTTTTCTGTGATGGTTAGGTTTAGGGGTTGTGTTAGGGTTAGGGGATAGAATCTATAGTTTTTACAGTATAAAAATCATTATGTCTATGGAAAGTCCTCATAATGATAGGTAGACCAACGTGTGTGTGTGTGTGTGTGTGTGTGTGTGTCAGTGTCTTTGTGTGCATGTGTGTGTGTGTCAAGTGCTAATGTAAACAGACTTGGCTGCGTGCATCGGATAATCACGCTCAATCAGCATGTTTTCACTGTGAGTATTTGAATTTTAAACTGTTGTCGTGGTTCTTTTTTGAAAGTTTGTCTTTATCAGAAAACAAACATATTATATGCCTGAAAAGACTGTTTCAGTAGCTGTTTGTGTGAAAGAAAACCGCATCTTCACCTAATAAGTAGACGTTTCTGCGTGCATGGGAAGACTGTGTTTAGATATGATGGCTGTTGCAGAAACACATATGTGCGACACTTCTCTGAGGGGCCCAGTTATTAACCGTCACACATATGTATGAAAGGGTTAAAGCTCTGTTCTGGGAATGTTCTGGAAACCAAAAATTGTTTGTTGGGGAAACTTGCTAGATTTATAATAATAGGCTAATGGTCATGATGATGATGATGATGTAAACTCACTCTCTTCATAAAGAGGCAATAGCATAATATTAGATTACTATATCATGTCCTTTAACATGATTGCAAACAATCACATTGACTGGCTGCATCATTACAAGTGAACATACTGTATGACTGGGCAAACAAAAGTTGCTGACTGTAAACGCGTTTTTACATGCTGTCGTTATCAGGAGTGCACAACAACGTGTGTGTCTTCTGCCACTGCTCCTGGATCAGCAAGTACTAAAAACACAAAGTGCACTATTATAAGTCATAAAGACAGCATGTGCAGAACATGTAGGCTTCTGAGTTATTCTACCCCTGCCATTTCCCTTTGAATGAGTCACACAGACCCAAGGGGTCTATTTTTAGCAGCTTAAAAAAGTCCTCACACTCTTGCTCATACAGGGTTTTTGCTAACACATACACAGCCATGGTGGTCTAAGGTGGGGAAAGATAATGCCTCTATGACAACTATGTCCTCAATTCAAACATGTATTGCACTTATTTCACTCAACCATTAAAGGACGTTGGTATAATCAATGTAAAACAGCATATTAAAACAAAAGAAATGCCCCATGAAAAAAAAAAAAACATTTCAGCATTTCATTTGTTGGGCTGTCAGGAAATAAAAGTCGATTGACAGCAGTTTATGTTTTTTTTTTTTTTTTTTTTGCTGTTATAAATTGGCTGTGTCAGAAATTAAAAAATTGCTGCTTTAGGAGGCTGTACACTGAGGTAGGAATGCATCATGGCAAGTCTGTATCCAGTATTTGCATCATATTCTGTCTACTGAGATGCCTTCATCTGGTAAATTTTTGAAAGTAGCATAGATCCAACCTTCGCTGCTTTTATTTATAACAAAATCCTACTTCTGTGGTGCGCTGGTTGGTTGAAAGAAAAAACATGACATCTAATGGAGTGGGTAAGCACTGAAATGAGTAGTTTCTAAATATTTGCATGGTTGTCTAAAGCTCAAATGAATTTGTTTTAGATTACTAGAGATGAGGTTATGGTGCCTTGGAAGATTGTCCGAGGTGCCTTCATATGCAAACCGTTAAGTCATTGATGGACTGGGGACAACTGCCTTAGCTTTTGGATGCAGTCACTGTAGCTCATTGCTCATTACTATCATATAATCTTATTTTTGAACTTAGTATTATAACTTCTGTAATAAGTAGGGGTGTAACAGTTCCCGGTAAAGATACAAACCATACAGTTCGCCACCCACGACTCTGTAGTTCCATACGTTGGATGCATGTGTTCCTCACATGTGCAATACGACTGCTTTGTGATACTGTTTTACTACAGTCAACGATGTGTGCGCATCATTGACTGTAGTAAAACAGTATGTATGACAGAAGATATGGCACAAACCATGATTTTTCAAGAGGGAAAACATGTTGAAATGCTTGTTACTAAACAGAGTACTCTTACTTTGGATTTGGCTGAACATAAAAAATTTTCTGAACATAATTACCGAACCATACCAAAACCGTGACCCTACAACCATGATACAAACCGAACCGTGAGAAATGTGAACCATAACACCCCTAGTAATAAGATGAAAAAAGTGGAATACCAGTATCTTGAAATTCTAAAACAGTGGTGCTCAATCCTAATCCTGGAGATCTACCTTCCTCTAAAGTTTAGTTCCAACCCTTCTCTAACATAGCAGCTTATGATTATCAAATGAACCCCAAAACCTTGATTAGCTGGTTCAGGTGTGTTTGATTACAGTTGGAAATAAACACTTCAGAAAGTTAAACCTTCAGGAATAATATCCTATCTGTTCTAAGTTATCCCAGAAACTCTCTTTCAAGTCTAATAGCTAGCAATAGCAATGCATCTACAATTAGCTTGAGAATGTACATTCATTATAAGTTTACAATTACTGTAATACATTAATTACTATTACTATGGTATCCACAATCTCCTGTTTATGGTGTAGGTACTTACCGAGGGGAGTTAAACCCACTGTCTACTGTCACACTACTGCTGTCCATGCTGTCCAGTCGTGCTGAGTGAGCCGACTTTTGGCTGTTATTATTCTCACCCTCCTTAGGGCTAAGCAGAGTCAAGTTGTTTTCAAACTTCCTCTGTAGATCTCGCTCTTTCTCTCGTTCTAGCAACCACTGCATGGTCCCTCCTCCGCCTCCACCACCCTCTCCACCCCCTGCCCGCCCCTTTGCCTCAGTCGGGGCTGCCTCTTTGCGGGAGGATTCCTCCACCTCCTCATCATCATCATCGGACACGTTGTAATAGTCAAAAGCAGCCTCAGATGTTGAGGGAGCACCCTGTTCTGTGCCTGTAGGTGCTGGAGCAGAAGCAGACAAAGGGGCGGAATTGGGTGGCTGTTGGGTCTCTAGAGTATCGGATGATTTCATATGTGGAGTTTTACGCAAAGTGCCTGACTTTGAGTAGCCACTGTCCACATAGCTCACAGTCAACACATTGTGTGGCGGTTTGAACAAAGTGTCCTTGCTGAAAATTTCTTTCCTCTTGTCCACCCCACTACCAGCACCACCACCTCCCCCACCCCCTGGGTTAGTGCTGTGTTGATGTTGTATCAAACGTCCATTGGGCATAGGCTCAGGTGTCTGGCTTGGCATGGGTTTACCAGAACCATTGTGGCCCTTGGTGGAGGAGTCCTCCTTGTACTCCATGGGATGTGGTGAGGTGACGTGCGGTGTCTGCCGGTCAGCAGGAGAGCCCTTGTGGATTCCGTCAGATGGGGTTAAAGTGTCGTGGTCAGATTTGCCAAGAGTCAGTGGGGCAGAAAGGATTGTTTCATTCGACGTATTGCACTGAAAGTAGTCATCAGCCAAAGGCTTTGGTGACAGGGCCTTCAGGTCACTGTAGGCTGGCAGGCTGTCCCTGCTCTTGTTCCGTTTGAGAGGGCTACAGATCCTTGATTCATCCAGACTCAATTTGCCCATATCAGGTACAGACATTTCCGAGCTGAACTTGGCAGCAGAAAACATGATGCACGAGTAGTGTGGGGCCTTTTGTGAGGAGGCCCTCAGTGTCCCGTCATCAGTATAATAACGGCTTCTGTCGTCAGGACTGCGGTCATAATCCTCAGTTGTGCCAAGTGTAGAGCTTCCACCTCCCAGTGGGCTCTTTGAGTTGTCCATAGAACGCGATCGCTCTTTAGCCTTATCAGGTCGCTCGTTGCGTGACTTGCGGTCCTGTGTGTGGCTGTGGCTACGGTGCACCCGTGAATGTGATGTCCCACGCGAAGGCTCAGGGAAAGGCATCTCTGTCCGCCTCTTTGCAAGCTCCCCTGATACATCCCACTCTGGAGTAACAGGAAAGTGTGTCTCAGCAATGTTGGGGTTGCTGTGGACAAGGTAGGCACCACCACTTCTGCGTTCTACTGTGTACATTCCCTCTCTCGGTGAGCGTACCAGTGAGTGACTGAAAAAACGGTAGTCCCTCTCCAAGCCTACTGCAGGTAGGTCTAGATTAGAGCCCTCCGAGGGATCTCCTCGAGAAGCCCGTGTCTTGCTGTGAGAACGCGACTTCCCGTGTGGCACACGGCGGTGGCCTCGGCTGCGACGACTGCGGGCGCTGTGCTGTGCAGATGAGCTGGCCTTTTTGCGCTGAGCACGTTCCTCTTCCAGCCGCTTCATGACAGCAGTATGACGTGCCACGTTCTCCACTGTCAGATCTGGGTTGATACGGCGGATGATTTCCATCTCCACCTCACGAGGTATGGCTGCAGATGAAGGCGTGTCCTCATCCCTCAGGGGCCACTCCTCTGGAGGAAACTGTGCTGAAAAGGTGGCTAGCTGTTTGGTCTTGTCCTTTTTGAAGCTCAAACGGAACAGCTTTAGGCCAAACTTCTTAGACTGCCTCTCACTGCTGCCCCCACCACTGCCCTCCTTCTTCTTGGTTAGTGTGTCTGTCTTATAACAAAAGGTGGCAGTCATGGTCTTGCTCTTGTCTGTGGGGTCAGGGGGGTGCTGAATGGCAGGTGGAGGGGGTGGGGGTTGTTGGTATGAAGGGGGATCTCCTTTGGGTTCTTTTGGGGACTTCCTTTGAATTGTGGAGGGATGGATGTTAGGCACCTCATCCCAGTATGCGTTATAGGAGTCGCAGTGATTCTTAGGGTTTGGTCTTTCTCGCACGCAGCCAGAGGTGGAGGGAGTGATGGTTCCAGATTGTGGTGAGGTGCATTGCTGTTGTGGTGGTGGCTGTTGCTGCTGTTGAAGCTGTTGTTGTTGCTGTCGTTCTGGATGCCTCTCGTCCACGTGGTACCACTTGCTATTTGTGCGGATGAGGGAGGGGGTGATGAAGTAGGTCTGTGGAGTAACAATGAAGTAACCTTCTGGCGTGGGGTAGATCTTCCTCTCCCGTACCAACATGTTCAGTGTGTGCCGTAGGATCTCTGAACTTGGAGTGGGTACACCTGAAGGAAATACAACCACATGTAAGTTTCAAAATACATCTTATAATGCAAAACTAATATTAGTGCTGACACTACTGTTTGTATTTGGATAAACTTTGTGAAATATTTATCATCAATCTTCAATTATCATTTTCTGAGCCAAAATAACAGCTCAACAGGTAGACATTGCGAAAAATAAAACGCAGAGTGGGAAAAAGGGGTTAAGTATCAAAAAAGGCTATGACATGCCAAAAGTAGGATTAACCGTGAGTAGATGTGATCACACAAATAACAACAGAAGGCCAATCAAAAGAAGAGTCTCGCTTGTTGATATATGTCACCACCAATCACGGCAGACCAGGCATTACTTCATTTTAAATGCCAAAAACTGCCACTGAGTGAATTAAGATTGACTCATATGATTTAAAAAAGATACTATAAAAAACGTTTTCTTTAATTTATCTTGGTGATTGACCTTTAATATCAAAGACATAAAAAATTAAAGCCAATAAAATATTTATGAAAATTCATAGTATAAAGTAACGTGACATAAATTAATTAATAAATAAATACATTTTTGTAAAAATCCTATTTAATAAAAGAGTATTTATTATATATTTATTCAGTTAAAATTGTGTAGTTTGACACTCAAAGATAGACATTAGTTCTGTAGCATGGCTTAGTGCTGTGAAGGGTTTGGTGAATTAAAAGCTGAAGTATGTAACTTTTTCGGTGTTAAAATATTTTCTCCTTTCCCATCTTAATATGCAGAGACAGCCATAAGTAAGCCATTTATAGGTTAATTTTCTTGAAAACTGTGTCTCTGTTGCGCTATGAAAATTACTCTGTTTGTAGCAAGCCGTCTCAAGAGAGACAGTAACATTGACTCAACCAGTGGGGTGAGTTGGGGCCAGGACTATCTGTTTGTTCGAACAATGGCAGAAGAGGGCGTATTCAGAAAGCTGTTTGAAAATAATGTTTATTTTTGCAATTCCGCTTGGTGGCTCTAGTGGAAATTACATACTTCAGCTTTAAAATCACTTGCACGAACTGAGTAAACATAGCCTGTACACTCACACACAAATAACACCAACAGTAGACTATGCTACAGGGTGCATGGTGTCCTCACTGCACTCCAGTCCTCACTTTACCCAAATCAGCTTTTCAAAACTCTCAAACACAGAGACACACACACACATACAGACACATAATGGATAAAGGAGCAGATAAGATGTAACTCGTCAGGGTTAAGGGTTGCCTGCCATTACATCATACTGTAATAGTTGCCATACCAACATGACGCAAACCAGAGACTCTCTTCTTTTTTTCACTCCTTCTTTAAGGAAAGGCAAATATGCCCAGGGCTGGACTGGGAAGAGAAATCCGCCCGGGATTTTACACAGCGACTGGCCCAAAAGGGTGGGGGGGGTTCCTGTTCGCTGTCCTTTTCTGCATATTGTGGCGCCGTTTTGTGGTCTGTTCTGCATAACACAGCGGCTCATTTTAGCTTATCACGGCCCATTCGGCCCGTTTCGCGGCCGACCCACCGGCCAGCTCGGTTCTCCCGATGGCCAGTCTGCCCCTGATCGGCCCCAAAGTGTGTCGGACAACCGTGAAAATGCCCGGTATGCCAGATTACCAGTCCAGCCCTGAATAGGCCCTATTCAGGTGAAGTTTGCACACTTTGCACTTTTGCACACTGCTAGGTAATGTAAGGTGTACAACAGGCTCACTACACAGTAAACTTCTTCAAACTTCTTTATTATCCATGTTAAAACATGTCCTGGAATTAAGAGGGTTCTGGAGCTGGAATAAATATCTGGCCATGGAATAAAGGCCTCAATCAACATTCAAGTAGATTTTTGTATGCGTGAAAGTGTGGATTTTTTATATAATGTGCGATTGTATAGTTTGATGGTGTGATGGATGAATCTTGGATTTACTAGCACAAAACATTAGCTAGCAGTTAATTAACTTAAATATTTATAAAAGTAAAAATAAATGGATTGTTTCCAAATTATGATTCTCAAATACTAACCAGGGTTGTTAACCAAAAGCATCGTAAGCCTAAGTAGATCGTAGAATCCATCTTACAATTCATCTTAGATTTGTGACCTATTTTCCAAAACCATCATACCTTAAGTAGTACTTGAAAATGGTTGTAGATTTATGAGTGCTCTGGAGTAATCGTAGTGTGCCAAAATCTTGCAGAAAAACACACTATGCACACTATGCAGAAAATTCACAAAATGACACTTAATACTCCACATTAATGTTGAGGTACTTGAACTTAACACAGTAAGCAATGAGACTTTAATATCAGGATACGTTTATGTTTTATATGCTTTATAATAATTTATAATTTATAATATATGCTTATCTTTGGCAGGTAGGGTTGCCAACTTTTTATTACGGGAATACTGGACACTTGAGTATTTTGAGCCCTTAAACAGGCCTTTTTAAGCTTCAGTCTGGGACAAAATGCCTACAATGCGGGACAAGTTGTCCAACAGGGATCAACCATTTCACCGCAGAAAAACAGGACATGGGGCGTACTGATGAACGAAGCAGTGATAGTATAAAAATCTCCTAATGTATGGTTCTGCACAAAATGAACATAACAACATATTTAAAGGGAACCTATTATGAGTGTCAATATAAAGCAGGATTTTCAAAACATTTGATCCTCAAGCATGGATCAGTACCAACTGTTCATGTTCCAGCTTTATATCCTGAAGATATAAGTATTGCACTTTATATTTTGTGAATGCCATCGCCACCACCCTCCATCTGGCCCTCACCCACCTAGATAAAAAGGACTCATACGTTCGAATGCTGTTCATAGACTTCAGCTCAACACAATCATTCCCCAGCACCTGATTGGAAAGCTGAACCTACTGGGCCTGGACACCTCCCTCTGCAACTGGATCCTGGACTTCCTGACTGGGAGACCTCAGTCAGTGCGGATCGGGAACAGCATCTCCACCACCACCACACTGAGCACTGGGGCCCCCAGGGCTGTGTGCTCAGTCCACTGCTGTTCACTCTGCAGACTCACGACTGTGCAGCAATGCACAGCTTGAATCACATCATCAAGTTCGCCGATGACATGACCATGGTGGGTCTCATCAGCAAGAACAATGATTCAGCTTACAGAGAGGAGGTGCAGCGGCTAACGAGCTGGTGTAGAGCCAACAACCTGTCTCTGAATGTGGACAAAACAAAAGAGATTGTTGTTGACTTTAGGAGAGCACAGAGTGACCAATCTCTACTGAACATTGCTGGCTCCTCTGTGGAGATCATCAAGAGCATCAAATTCCTTGGTGTTCACCTGGCAGAGAACCTCACCTGGTCCCTCAACAGCAGCTCTATAACCAAGAAATCCCAGCAGCGTCTCTACTTTCTTTGAAGGCTGAGGAAAGCACATCTCCCACCCCCCATCCTCACTACATTCTATAGAGGGACTATTGAGAGCATCCTGAGCAGCTGCATTACTGCCTGATTTGGGACTTGCACCGTTTCGGACCGCAAAGCCCTGCAGAGGATAGTGAGGACAGCTGAGAAGATCATCGGGGTCTCTCGTCCCTCCATCAAAGACATTTACAAAAAACACTGCATCCGCAAAGCCACCAGCATTATGGACGTCCCCACACACCCCTCACACAAACTCTTCACCCTCCTGCCATCTGGCAAGAGGTACCGAAGCATTCAGGCCCTCATGGCCAGACTGTGTAACAGCTTCTTCCCCCCAAGCCATCAGACTCCTCAATACTCAAAGACTGGTTTGACACACACACACACACACATGTCCTGAGTTGCACTTTAATTATTTTCACTTTATACCTGACTGCTACCTCAATAACTGCTATGTGCACAGATCTAGTATGTTATGTTTACATTTGTCATTTTTAGAAACTGTCATCTTTTTGCACTACTGTGTACTGGTCGGAGCTGCACTGTTTTTCACTGTGCCTATTGTCCTGTTCATTTTTAGTAATTTATTGTACTGTCCATACTTTTTGCACACGTTTGCACGTGCACTTCATATAGGTATGTTATTTAGTCTGTGTAGTCTCATGTGGTTCCGTGTATGTCCTATGTTGTTTTATGTAGCACCATGGTCCTGGAGGAACATTGTCTCGTTTCGCTGTGTACTGTACTAACCAAAAACCAATTGACTTGACTTGAATGTTTGCAAATCGTCTTTCTGAATGTGCTTGTTAGCTGATTCCATGGCTAATGCAGCTAAAGTTACCATTGAGCATCATCTCTGATTGTATTCACAGAGACCAGAGCTAGTAACAACCGCAACAACCGCTCCACTGATGATGCCATTGCATCTACAATACACACTGCTCTCTCCCATCTGGAAAAAAGGAACACATATGTGAGAATGCTGTTTGTAGACTACAGCTCAGTATTCAACACCATAGTGGCCTCCAAGCTTGATGAGAAACTTCGGGGCTCTGGGCTTAAACAGCTCGCTGTGCAGCTGGATCCTGGACTTCCTGTCAGGCAGACGTCAGGTGGTTAGAATGGGCAGCAACATCTCCTCATCACTGACCCTCAACACTGGAGCCCTGCAGGGCTGTGTTCTCAGCCCACTCCTGTATTCCCTGTACACACATGACTGTGTGGCAACACATAGCTCCAATGCCATCATTAAGTTTGCTGACGATACGACGGTGGTAGGGCTGATCACTGACAATGATGAAACAGCCTACAGAGAGGAGGTGCACACTCTGACACACTGGTGTCAGGAGCACAACCTCTCCCTCAACGTCAGTAAAACCAAGGAGCTTGTGGTGGACTTCAGGAAGAAAGACAGAGAACACAGCCCCATCACCATTAATGGAGCACCAGTGGAGAGAGTCAGCAGCTTCAAGTTCCTCGGTGTCCACATTACTGAGGAACTCACATGGTCCGTCCACACTGAGGCCGTTGTGAAGAAGGCTCACCAGCGCCTCTTCTTCCTGAGACGGCTGAGGAAGTTCGGAATGAACCACCACATCCTCACACGGTTCTATACCAGCACTGTAATGAGCATCCTGACTGGCTGCATCACCGCCTGGTATGGCAATAGCACTGCCCACAACCGCAAAGACCTGCAAAGGGTGGTGCGAACTGCCAGACACATCATCGGAGGTGAGCTTCCCTCCCTCCAGGACATATATAACAGGCGGTGTGTGAAAAAAGCTCGGAGGATCATCAGAGACTCCAGCCACCCGAGTCATGTGCTGCTCTCACTGCTTCCATCAGGCAGGCAGTATCACAGAATCAGGACCCGCACCAGCCGACTACATGACAGCTTCTTCCCCCAAGCAATAAGACTTTTGAACACTTGATCTCTCACGATCAACAATCAGCACTGCACTTTATTAATCATCATCTTATTATCTCACACTGGACTGTCAAATATATTCTCCCCAATTCAATTAGTGTATATATATTTTTATATACCCTTATATAGTGTATGTGTATTCTATATTGTGTGTATTGTTTACTGTACATTGTATATTAGTACTATGTTGTGTAATTATGTGTACACTTGATATGTAAATTGTTGTGTAATGTGTACATTTGTTATGTAAATTGTGTTGTGTAAATATGTTGTTTATTGTAAATTGGTATATGTCTCGTCACTGTCATGACTGCAATGTTGCTCGGAACTGCACACAAGACTTTCACCTACTGTTGCACTCATGTACAAAGTAGTGTGACAATAAAGTGATTTGATAGTATGTCGGGGGCAAGGAGCAGCAGCTCATTTGCATTTAAAGAGACACATACAAAAACAGCATGTTTTTGATTCCACTTAAAAAGAGGCATTTACAACATGGTATAATACATTTTCCGTGGGGTATTTTGAGCTGAAATTTCACAGACACATTCTGGGGACACCTGAGATTTATATTACATCTTGTAAAAAGGGGCATAATAGGTCTCTTTTTTATTAGGTTGATTATTAACAAAATAAATGTAGATTTATACATTTACTTATTAAATATAATGAAGTTACACAGTCACATTTCAGCAGTGGACAGCGACAGCATTAATGTTAAATGTATCTTTGGGAAACAATTTGCCTGGTTTGGTAATGACACCGAATAAAGCTACTCTCTGTGCTTAAAGAAGTTTAAATCTTAAAATTATTAACATTTCTGATCTTCAAACTGTCACTCTGCTGCCCTGGTTGAGACGTGCTCCCCTATCAGTTATCTCTTTCCATAAATACCAATTATGGCTTTGAAAAAAATAAATTCTGGAGATGTGCTCAACTAGATGAAATATTAATTCATACATTTAAAATGTAAAAAATGGCAGAAGTTTTCTTTAAGAGGTAGGGTTTGGATTTGTCCATTGTAATTATAATTAGCTTTATATAAAAACAATAGAAGTATGGTATGGTCTAATTTAGATTGAGTAAACGCGTGTGTGTGTGTGTGTGTGTGTGTGTGTGTGTGTGTGTGTGTGTGTGTGTTCATAAGAGTTTGGAGGGCTACCTGGGAAACAGGTGGCAAGGTGCTCCATCAGCGCTTCTTGTGTGACAGGCTTGCGGGAAGAGTTCATGGCTGAGATTGCCAGACACAGAATCTCTCCCAGAGGGATGAACTGAGACTGGCTGATAGGTGACATACTGATCGGAGATACATCACCTAGAGAGACACACACAAATAAAATTCTGTTAACTCCTTCTTTTCTAAATTGAAATACACATTTTCAGAAACTAAAGAAAAGGGACCAACCAGCTGCCAAAAAAGGTAGAAAAGTAAAACCAACTAAGAAAATGGGTTCAAAATTATTCCAAACTGGTAGGCCTACTTATACCAGAACTGCAAGACAGATAATTGTAAAGACCAGGATTCCCACACATTTAACAAAAGAAAGTTGACTTTTCCAGTCACTCAAGGAATTTAAAAAATAATTTAAAATAGATTGCATTCACAAAGAGCAGTATCTGGACAAATAAATATTTTAGAGCTGAGCATAAAAAGAAAAAAAATCTGTTTTCTATGATTTATAATATTTCTATGAATTTTTCAGGCCTGGAAATCACAAATGAAAACCCCTGATATTTCCAGGTTTTCCATGATTATAAGAACCCTGAAATACCGATATTCAGAGGAGAAAGAGCGGGGGTTGTGGCAACTTTTAAGATGCTATACTGTCACACCAGTATTTTAATTAAAATTAAATTGAATTCCAATTCAATTGGCATGAAGGTTATCCAGGGTATGTGATCATATGTTGCCAAATGTGACCTTATAGTGACAACTCAGCGATAAGCCCCTCTGCCTGCGTAGGCAGAAAGACCCCAGGCTATGCGTCAATATTGATCACAAAAAGAGCTGTGCTGTGCATATTGGATTTACTAGAAGCAGAGCTCAGTAAAAATCAAACATGTTTTTACGTCCTCTCCCTACTATCTGAGGCCCAGGGTGTGATTGAAAGGTTCCATCAAACTTTTACAAGCATCATTCAAACTTACAGTGTGAAGCGTGCTAGAGATTGGTTAACTATTTTTACTCTTTGCGGTTCTTAACTTAAAATTATGAAATTATTTGACAGGGTTTAACTGTATACCTCTGGAGTAGACCTATGTGAGGATGAGGTCACACCAGTGGAACCTGTAAGGGCTAGGTTGAGTAACAGTTAGATTTTTTTAGAGCCACCCTTTTAGAAAAAATATATTTCTAGGATTTTTTTTTTTTTTTAATTAAATTAAAAAAAAAAAAATATATATAAAATAAACATAATTTGTGGACTTTCTTTTGTTTATGGGGATAGGGACATTAGGAATAGACTAGGTGCTCAGAGAAGACACCACACTTCCACAATACACACTCCATCCACTGGGGGGAGTACTTCTGCATTCATTTGCAATTCCCTGTACCGGAAGGGGAAGTGCCTATTTGAGACAGGTCTCTGACCAGGTGGCACCAATCTGGTGGTGATGCTGAGAGACCCTCCGAACATTTGTGTGGTGGTTAGACTTACAGTCTCCTTAATGGCAACTACTATATAAAGCTGCATAAAGCTCCTAGATCACATCTAATTTTCCACATCTTGTGTTTTCTGGAGTTCTTTATCTACTGAAATGACACAGCCTCGTTTTATTTCCCATTAAAAATTTAAAATGGCACTAATCTGAATAAGGTGCTAGTTTGAATGACATGGTTTAAGAAAACTTGGAATATCACAGAAGTTGTGCAGACTACTTTTATGGTGCTTGTTAACCATCTATTTTTAATGAATGGACAAGAGCAGCACGGGTGATCTTCTTTTGTGTTCCGAGGACAGAAGCCTCTGATCACCATTCACTTGTATTGTATAGAAAAGAGCAGCATGAACATCCTGCCTAACATAACCTTTTTTTGTTCAACATAAGAAAGAAAGCCAAACAGGTTTGGAACAGTCACTGATGACAGAATTGTATTTTTGTGTGTGTGAGTGTGTGAAATATCCCTTTAATATTTAAGCCCTTTTTTACTAGCAATCTCCACTTTCACCTTCTTCTTTTATTCTTCTTGCATATTGCCACCTTCAAGGCAGAGAGGAGAATTTATATTAAAAAAGACTTAAGTATTGATCTGTTTCCCACCCATACCTATAATTTAGCTTCAGAATATATAGATTTAACCACTGGAGTTTTGTGAATTACTTTTATGCTGCGTTTATGTGCTTTTTATATCTTCAAAGTTTGGGTCACCATTCACTTGTATCGTGAGAACCTACAGAGCTGAAATATTCTTCCAAAAAATTGTGTTTGTGTTCAGCAGAAGAAATAAAGTCATACACATCTGAGAGGGCATGGGGGTGAGTAAACGAAGAGAGAATTTTTCTTTTTGGGTGAACTATTCCTTTAATAATTTATAAGGTCTGTAGAGAGAACTGAGTCAGCATTACCCAAATCAGGGGATTTAGGCACAATGAATAAAGTGATGGATAGTTTATACAGCTATTAAATTTGAGTTAATATAGAAATGAATCCAAACTGATCAGAGAAGGAGCATATTGCATCATTCTATACCACTGTACATAAGACAATTACAAATTATATATATTTTATTTCATATCTTGGATATGAAGTACAATCTGGCAAGCAGTAGTACAACCCTAATTTGGATAAGAAGCATAATGACCACTGTGTGTACACATGCGTTAAAAGAGTCCACAAAATACTATCTGAAAAAACACATCTCTGTTAGTCTGGATGTCTACTTTAACCTTTATAAATCAGCTATGCCTCGATACTTAGCTAACCATGCCAAATGAAAGCAAGACTGGTCCGAGTTTAGCATAAAGGGCAACAAAGGGTCTGAAGCAGCGCTGCTAACACTGCAGGATGCAGATAGGATGACATCATCCACATGGAGCTGCTGCTCTCCTGGTGCGTGCGTGTGTATACGGCAGGCAAAGGACCATTACTCAAATCCCAGCCTGTTTGTCTTACTGTTCTGTTCAGACAGAGTAATGTGCTTCTTATAACCCTCTATATGACTTACAGAGCATTAGCGCCTGTAGGGGAGGCTGATAGACTGGTGTTGTTTTTGAAAGGTATCCATGTGTTCTAGCTAAATTCAGCCGTTCTCCATTATGAGTTTTATTGTTTTTACTCTAGTAGGGGGAGGATGGAGGGTGTGAGAAAAAGAAAGAGAGAGAGGGAGGGAGGGAGGGAGGGAGGGATGGAGGCGAACCCCTCCTTCGGCTCCCGTGATGCAGCCATCAGAAAAAGGCAGCTCTGAGGACGGACACTTACCCAACATACTCCACTCCACACAAAGACAGGAGAGGTGTGACCAATCACAAGCAAGCTTCATGCACACCTTTTTTTACTCTCAGCAATCCACACTGCCACACACACACATATCTGCATCCTAGCCTTTTCTATCCTTTCCTGCATCTCACACATACACATACACACACACACACACACACACACACACACACAAGCTAGTAGGTGGCCTGCTGAATTCGTTGTTATGGCAACGCATCCCAGTTGCTCTCTCTTGATCCTTAGATGTGTGCTACACCAGGATTTCTCTCTCTCTACAATACACACCTTCCTGCTCTTCCTGTCTCCATTCCTGCTCTGGTGCTTCACACTCAATCTTGGTAATGAAAAATTGAGGAGGGCACATTGGCTTGCAAGACTACGCAAAACCTTCTCACCTACAAAGCCCCTTTAAGTAAATAACACCAACTGCATACACACATTTATAATCTCTTATTTTATGGAGGAGTATATGAATAGGGAATAGATCATTTATAGTACTATATATTATATATTGCATATGCTATCTATATACTAGTATATAGACCTATAAAGTTGTATATGCCCTTTAACAATTAAAATAATTAACAAACCAAATGGTGTCATTTACTGATTTAGATATTTTCATTCACTTTCATTGCATCTTTTCACCATAAAATGAAAATGAATGGTGACTAAGATTAACATTCTACCCTACATCATCTCCTTTTGTGTTTTTCACAGAAGGAAGTCTTGAAAAAAAAACATGAGGGTCAATAAATTATGTCAACATTTTCAATTTAAGGTGAAAAAAATAGTCATCTTCAATAGTCATGAGAAAGAGAGAGCTTCAACAGTTATAATTACAAAACACAGCTAGGAACTGCACCAACAAACAGCTTGTCCTGCTATTACATATTTTTCTCTCTTCTCTTCTCTCTCTCCAAGAAAGAACACAACACTCAAATGTGTCACATTATGCACACTAGAATACAGCATTGAGTCTTTGTGCAAGCTGGCTCGGCTTGTGTGGCTGCAAGCACATCTAAGGTGACGTCATGCAACTGGGCATGAGTGCTTGACAGGAAGGAGGGGAGAAAGAGAGGAAGCACAAATGAGACCGATCGAGGGAAGGAGAGAGTGAAGGTGAGATCAAGAGATGAAGTATGACATGTTGTCATAACTTACAATCAAAGCATTACAGTGTCAAAAATGGTTTTACAACTATACAGTTACAGAAGGCTACACACAAGGCTACACCACATCATCCTTGTTTGTTGTCTCATTCGCCACAGCACATAACAATTTAGGGCTTCTCCCTCATACCACTTCAAAATTCAATCTGGAGTTGTGACATTGAGGGCTCGTCCGGGATAGAATCATTTAATAGAAAACAATCCACCAACTCAAAACTGTTACAAGGTGTAGGTCTTTAGCTACTGTATGTTTGTTGAATCAATTGCCAAAGCACATAATTAATAGTAATACAATTTTACACCCTCAGTCCCCTTAAAAAACAATCTAGGGTTGTGACACTGGGGACAAAACTGAATAAAAGGAGAGAAAAAAATCAATTATCCGTTCATGAAGTAACTGGAAAACATTAATAATGAACATTTCAAACCGTTCTTCTATTTTTGCATTTGAATAAATATGTTTTGAAAAATGAACTGGGAAGCATTTCACGGGCTGTCAAATTTTTTACATATTAAATGTAAACAAAATAAACGTTTGTGGAATGCTACAATGTCAACTTATATTCAGCTTATTAAAAGTCTTTTTAATAAAAAAAGTCTAACTTTTGTATTTCAGCTTTATTACTATTACTAAGTACTACTTCAATACTTATTGTATTGAATTACGCCAATGGGACATTCATTAAATGATATAATTTTGTTTTCTGTAGAGGAAAGAAAGTCAATTGGGTTTTGAATGACATGAGGGTGAGTAAATGATTGCAGAAGTTTGATTTTTGGTTGAACTATCGCTTTAATCAGCAAAAGGCCAACATGCATACACCAACAGAAGAAAAAAGAAAAAGAGAAAAGAGAAAAGAAAGCTTATATTTATGCTTGTGTATGGCAGAATGTGAAAGACAAATGAACTTCAATCAAAACAAACACAGACACACGCACACACAGCGGCCGCATGTGGCTCTCTCTCTCTCTCTCTCTCTCTCTCTCTCTCTCTCTCTCTCTCTCTCTCTCTCTCTCTCTCTCTCTCTCTGGCGCCTCTGGCTCGCGTCTTTATCCCCCTCCATACTGATTAGCCCGATTCTGGGGCTGGATTCACAAAATGTTCTTAAGAAGAAATTTCTTCTTAACTATAATTTTCTTAATTTGTAACTTTGTAATGTTACGAATATTTTGTATTCCCGAATAAACTTCTTAAGAAAGTTCTTATCTTTTGTCTTAAGATTGTTCTTTAGAAAAAACTTAAGAAGCATTCAAATTCTGGAAAAAGAAAAAAGTAATTATCATAGTAAATAACATCTTTAAGTTAGCATAACATCACAGTTGTCCTAAATTCTAAAAAGTTTCAATGTTTAATGACTTTACTGGGTTTTTCATGTTGAATCTTAAGTCGCAATGGGCTGTTTACGTAGAAATGTTAATTTAGACCGAAAAACGTTTTTGACTGTTTTGTGTTTAATTATAGTTTTAATATGTCAAATTACGAGTTATCAAATGGTTAGCGGCTAGTAATTTTTCCTTTGACTGTTAATGTCATTAGCACATCTCACGCAATTTACGTTCAAAAGAATTATGGTGAGGTGCTTGCTACTTGCTAGGTTAATAGTTAAATTTATCATTACAATTTACCAGTGTTGAAGTATTGAGTTTGTAGTAGAGCAGGCTGATCAGACAATGTCAAAGCCTGTCTTTTTATTATTAAATATTTGAGAACTTCTTAAGAATTTTTCAAGAATTGCACTTAGGATCGTTCTTACGAACTTCTTATAATTTATCCTAAGAACTTTCTTAATTTTTTTCTTAAGAACATTTTCGTGAATCCGGCCGGGCATGTGTCCTCAAGACCTGGCCCTGCCCACCTCCTTGTCATTGTAATCTATGATGTAAACATCTCACACTGAGAGGAAGTGAGTAAATAATGTTCATTGGGGCACAGATTTGTTATCTATTTGATATGTAAGACACAAGCTTTTAACCTTGTACTGTATATTTTGTTAAGACTTCACTGTTTTATCATAAATGTGCAGCTACAGAACAATATCTCAAACATTTGATACATACAAAAATACATACATATGCAAAATGAAGGAAAAAGAGTCTGGGCAATTAAATCACTTGAAAAGCATTGTTTTGCGTGTTTTGCTATACTGTATTTCCGATTGTAATAGGAAGTTTGAGTGGGACATATTGAAGCGCTCATCCCCCTTTTTTTTAATAGCCAACAGACTTTATTTATGCCACAGCCAAGGTTATTATAGTTTTGCATTTTCAAACCAATTTATTATTTTATATAGTTTTCAGATTTGCTATGAATTCTAGTTTAGTTTTAGTTAGATTCAGTAATGATTTTGTTCATTTTTGTTTAGTTTTTATTTTTGTAAACACATTTGTATTTTGTTTTTATATATTTTAGTTTCAGTTTTAGCTTTAGTAATTATAGTTTTGAGAGTTAACAGAACGCTTCCAGATTGTAGTGGCCGAGCTAGGGCGGCCGCGGCCACCATGGACTGAAGCATGGCCACACCATTGGCCACCCCACACGCAATTGCTGTTTTAGTCTTTTTTTTGTTGTCATTTTTTGGCACAATTTAGTTCTTTAGAGGTGAAATCATATCTGTACAAACTTAACGTGGGCACACACCAAGGTCACCGCATCTCTCTGTCCCAGGTGTCATTGTACCCCCCCTGCCTGGCCATCCATTTGAAAGACTCCTGGCTCCGCCCCTGCCAGAGTGTAGACCAAAGCAAAACATTTGAATTTAACCTTGGCAAACTTACACAATACACTAAAAGCTAAATGAAACAGTGGAATATGTTCACAGTTTACTTAGCCTCAGCATACTTGAGCATAATAAAAATAACATAATGGTTTGACATGCAACAATGTCACAAAGAACCAAACAAAAGCAAATCAAAAGGTATAAAAGTTAAAGGTATGGAAAGTTCAAATGAACTCAAATTCATGTTAAACATGAAATCTTGTTAAATTGTTGAGACACAAAAAACGCGTTTATACAAAGAATCCCTAACATTCACTTAAAATGGTGGTGGTCCATTAGGTATGTAGAAAAATGTGATTAGAATTTGAAGTGCATTTAATAAAGTAGGCTATGAATCTAAAAATGTCAATTTATGCTGAACACTTTGCTAAAAATAAACGTTTTTTTACTGATCACATACATATATCTATGCAACATATATTTAAAAATATGACAAAAATGTATCTCATATATGTAACATTTTTTGAAACTGTCAATTTGTACATAAATTCTCAAATCTATGAACTCTAATTTTATTTGTTTGTATGGCCGTAAATCAAACAATAATAACTGCAACAGGCATAATTATTGAATCCTCATTTGTGTGTTTAGTTAGCAGATATATTGCATGTCTATTTTAACCGTTGTCTGAGGCAGAACATTTTAATAAAAAATAATTAAGGGTCTTCCATTATCCACAGGATTCACTTATATGTATGATTTGTGTGTGTGTGTGTGTGTGTGTGAGATTCTTTTTCTTTTTTTTTCTTAAGTTATTATGCACTAAAATATTTACATGTAATTGCATTTACAATGTAATTAACACAATTACAGAGGTATATAATGATGATTTGTGAGTTTTCACTTCAAAACAACTCCCCAAAAAATGCCGCAAATTGCATCGCAAAATTTGAGAAGTCACAGCAAAATTTTGGGCCACAAAAAATCAGGAAATGTGCTGCAAAATCCTGGTGGGACTGAATATAATTTCTATCACGAAGACTCGCAGACATGAGTGAAATTTAAGATTACATTTATTTGATGAATATAAAACAGAAATGTAATGTCTCTCTTTGTCGTAAGCCCCATCTGGCAGTCCGAAGATGTTGTACTCGGAACCATCATATCCTGCCAGAGATAGGAGGCAGGGGCGAGGAGCCTACCTAGGGAGGCTGTGGCTCAGGTGGTAGAGCGGGTCGGCTGCCAATCGCAGGGTTGATGGTTCAATTCCCGGCCCACATGACTCCTGATGCTGAAGTGTCCTTGAGCAAGACACTGAACCCCAAGTTGCTCCCAATGACAGGCTAGCGCCTTGCATGGCAACTAAGCTGCCATTGGTCTATGAGTGTGTGTGTGTATGAATGGGTGAATGGGACACATTGTAAAGCATTTTGGTAACCTCTAAGGTTAAAAAAAGCACTGAAGTGCAGACCATTTACCATTTACCCCCATGCAGGACGGGACTGAACTCGTGTTAGCACACTGAAACAGCAATGTGATAGATTGTGAGCAGACTTATAATGCAGTGGCTTACATGTGATTGGCTAGGAGTTACCTAGCTAATGGTAAGATGAGGTACAGCTGCTAGTCTTTCCGCTAGAACTACCACTATTTTCAATCGCTTTCCACTCCTAATCAATCTACAAATGAATAGCAAAAAACAGATTTTTTTCCTCAACGCTTACAAGCAAAGTGTGACAACTGTTTCACAAATCGCATGCCCGAAGGCATTCTCCTTAGCAGAAGCAGCATGTGAGTCTGAGCTCCACCCCGTCAGGTCTTCAAAATTTCCCCAGAATCCCACAACAGTGTAAGTGAATAGGCATCTAAAGTCAGATAGTCAGATTCATCAGCTAATCAGATTGATTTATTTGTTCTTGTGGGTGTGATATTTAGAATATATCCCAGTCAAGGCCTTCTATCTGGCCTTGAGTGACGCAATCATGCTTTAAGTGATGTCCGAAATTCAAGAGCGAAAAGCGTAAGATAAAGCTGTCTGATGAGTCGGCTGTCATCACTACTGGTATTGCCATTGAGAAAGAGATCCTTATGGATTTAAAAACCTAAGATGTTCTGCATGATCATGCGATTGATTTATTAAGCAGGAAAGGAGAATTGATTTTCACTTCAAGTAAATTGGTAAGTACTTTTTGCATTGTTATAACAACATCAGGAGTTTTCTAAGTGTAAATTAGGCTGCTTAAGCATTCAGTGTTGGATCTGAAGTTTTGAAAATTAACCGTGTACCCTGACGAAAATTTTTTTTTTGCAAGCAAAATTTAAATCGTAAATATTATTAGAGAGCTTTTTCTTGGTATTAGACCAACTTGGTTCTGGCTTTCATGTGTGGACATGTTTTTAAAATGTCAATTGTTATTATTAGTTGACTGCCACGTAATGTATGATAGGCACACAGCGTCTTATTCATTGTGAAACTGTGTTTTTTTACTGGCATGAATCGCACTGAAGGCCTAGACATAAAATGCATGCCCCGTGGCTGATTTGATTGGACAAAAATCAGTGTAGCGCAAGATTAGTAATCTTTTTTTTTCCAGAAGAGAAAGATTTTAAATGTGTATATTATTTAAATTTGTGAAATAGTTTGTCAACTTTTAGGAGTACACAAACATATAGATGGCTTACAAGCTTATAGACTTGGACTAATTGCCACAAAACTCCCATTTTAATTTCATGGGGTCTTTAAGAATAACATTTTCTAAACAATACAGTAATTTATTTCCAAAGTTATCTGATTTTTTTTAACTTATAAAGTCGGTACATCTTGTGCTTTGTTAGCTCTACCTGTAAAACAAAGTACAAAGTAGGAGAAAGAGAGCCTTACCTAAATCATCACAGCTGCCCACTGAATGAGAGGTGACCTCATTTTTTTGTGGGAGAGGACACAAAAGATCCGTCTCCATGACAACAAACCAGAAAAAAGTGTTTGCTTGTACACACCAAATGTGACCAACACTATCCTTGAAGCCATATTGTGTGGGCCATGCTTACCACTAGTGCTGTTGTGCTGTAATAGTTGTCGGGCAATCCATAGACTATAGATATAGACTATAGAAAGTTAGTTTTTCAGTATTGGTGCACAAAGTTTAACATACTCTATAAGCATTTGTAAAGAGGGCTACCTACACAAACAAGGTAGCATTTTGGTAGCCTTTAAAAAAACTTTGCTTGAGACAAATTGTAGTTCAAGGTTACTTATAAAGACTTTGACAGCATGGGGGCCCCCTGGTGGTTTGGGGTCACTGCACAACTTGCATAGTTTGCGTATTGGGAGGACTGGCACTGAACAGACATTTACGTATTTAATTAAAAAATATGGGGGACTACGTGTCAAAATGGTATTGAGGAAAATTAGGATAATTAGCACATTTGGCATACTACAAATATAAAAATGCACTGTTACCAATTTTGTGCATATTTAAGCTCCACTAATCCCATGTCCATATTTCCATTTCACAGAATTCAAAAAGCAGTATGTCAAATGACTAAGTCCGAAACCTCAGAATTCATGATACAGCAGGAGAACAGTATGTGGATGGCCTCTGCAACTTCTGGACACTTTGCTATCCCCCATAAACCACGTAAGAAAATAGCAGGGAAGTGTGAGCATCTCTTTTCAAAAGTAAATGCTTTAGGTAGGGATGTCTCGATATGATACTTGTATCAGAATCGAGTCCGATACCACACTCATGGTTTGTTACTCACACTTGTAATAATGTTCTGATACCAAAAACCGATACCATCTGATGTACGAAAGTCATTATGTAAACATTATACACAAATAAAAATCACCTCATGTCCTAGTGAGATTATTATTTTAATTTTATATATTTTTTCCTCTTAATTTGGAATCTCCAATTCCCAATGCACAATAAGTCCTCGTGATGGCATAGTGACTCACCTCAGTCCGGGTGGATCCCAACCACACCCAACTCACCACACACCCCACTGAGAGCAAATCACCTTATAGCAATCACGAGGAGGTTGCCCTGTGTGACTCTACCCTGCCTAGCAACCAGGCCTGGCTGGAGTTAATCAGCACACCCTGGGATTCAAACAAGAGAACTCCAGGGTTGGCAGCCTGTGTCTTTGCCACTGAGCTACCCAGGTCCCCTTACCTAGTGAGATTATTTAACAGCAAAAGCTGAGATTTAATGCAATAAATATATAGTTTGCACATGCAGCATTTTAAATGTGAGTGCTTGTGAATGTGTGGCGCCGGTGATGTTCAGGCATAAAGACAAAAAGTGCTCATACCTTTAAGAGATCCTTGGCTCATACATTGAAAACACTATTATGAGGATTGCATGCTCTGTTTGTAGCAGATGACAGCGCAAGTCATATACAGACTGCATATTTATTTATTTAAATAGTAGCCTTGTGCAGTTTAATAATCACTTTGAGTCACGTAGCAACTGGCTATTAAGGAGTGGGAAGCTTCCGTCATAACGTGAGATCTCCTTGGTCATAACAACACAGAAACACTTCAAAATTAAAGCTCAATTTAATGGAAAAAGTATGACGGAAATAGATCACTACTGTATAGTAGTTATTCACTGTAATACTACAAATAATAATTATAATAATAATAAATCAATGGTAATTGTATTATATTTGAGCCTTATCTCACATATGTGATGCTCTGTCATGCAGCACTTTATTTGATAAAAATAACTCCAATGTTGTTTTTAGGATTGTGCTGTGAGGTTATGAATAAAATCACTTCATTTTATAAAAACAATACAGTATCATGCTGAAAATTCATTGTTATACTTCGTTCAAAATTTTTAATGAGTTTATTTATTTAAACACCATTTTGATGATAACATTAAAATGATATGGATTTCAGAAGAAATACAGGTATTGGAACTCATACTCGTTCTCAAAAAAATGGTATCTGGACATCCCTAGCTTTAGGTACCAAGAATGTTGTTCCTTGTGGTTAATGTACCTGTATAGGATTGGGCAAAGAATATATGGGTCAAATAACCTGGCAACATATTGTGATATTTGGCATGATATTATGTGCTTGGCATGATATTGTGCACTTAGCATGCTTTGATCCATGCCAAGTCTCCGAAAAATGATAAAGGTTAGCACAAATATCAGCAAATTTAACTTTTGCAGACATTTACATATATTTAACTATGATTCATCTCCGTACGCTAGCGACACACCTATCGGTTCATCATTGTAAACATCTTTCATTCAGAAGTTACAAATGTTTTCATGTTGTTTTCTGGTCTTACATTAAGCTATACAATTAATTTTAAAAATATAAAGTATTTTCCATATCAACTTACTGTGTAAATATGATAAAATGTTTACATTTTAGTCTAGTGGCATGAATAATGTCTGTTCTAACATTAGTACTAACATTAGTACATACATATTAAATATGTACTTACTGACATTAAAGTGTTTATTATTACAATAATATAGTCTGGGTGTTATTTATTTAGAATTACCACCCAAGGACCCACACACCCAGACACACACACACACACACACACACACACACACACACACACACACACACACACACACACACTCTCTCTCTCTCTCTCTCTCTCTCTCTCTCTCTCTCTCTCTCTTTCTCTCTCTCTCTCTCTCTCTGATGTGAAGGTAATGGATTAGGGTCACCAGACTGACTGGCAGAACTAAAACAGGTTGTTGGACAGACTTAAGCCTTGTTTACGTTTATCCGTGTCAGAGTCCATCACAAATGTCTGTAAAAAAGCATTGAGGCTTAAAACATCTAGGGTTACATCAGCCATACATTCACAGCATGTCTGGAAATGGTGGGTGAAGATAACTGCTCTAATTGTACTCATCCTACACATAACTCTCTAGATGGGGAAGAACTGCCAGAACATGTATTAGCATATGTGAGTTATTTCAGTTTGCTCTCAAGGAAAAGTTCATCATGATTATAATATCTGAGACAGATAAACTATCACATTCAGATCATATTTAGAACACCATTTGTGCTACTTTGACATGAGATGCATGAAATAAGATGATGCATAGTAGCGGCTTATTAAAAACACTAAAATACTACAAGTGTGGCAAAATTTATATGTTAAGTCGCACATGTTTGAGGCCCTGTCCCAAATGGCGCACCTGATGTGGAATTATGGTTTAGTAGCATTTGCTCACACGTCACACAGGAAAGTAAACTGTGTTTGTCAAGCGATTTAAGAGGGTCTTTAATTAATTTCTATCAGTAGAACTGTCACCTAATTTTAGACAGTCATCAACCATTTTTCATCAGTCACTTCAAGTCGAGATTGCCATTAAAATGTTTACTTGTGTTTTTTTGGAGACTTGTACTGCAGAGCATTAGCTACAATGAACTGGTTCACTTTGAGGTGGTATCGTAGAACAAGCGGTAAAGTATTCAATATATAATTTTCATAACTTCTCTTTTTAATTTATGATAAAGGATTAGCCTATATGTACAATCTTGATGATCCAATCACAAATACAAATGTCAATTCAAAATTCAATTCAAAATGGCTTCATTGGCATGACTGTAAATTATACAATATTGCCAAGAGGTCATATGTAAAAAAAAAAAAAAAAGAAAAGAAAAGAAAAAAGAAATAGAACAACACATTAATACATTAATATATATATATATATATATATATATATATATATATATATATATATTATCTATTTAGCCTTAAATTCTTAAATGAGACAAAGTTCTATTTGGGTCCCAGGCTAAGTGTTGTGAAACGCCAGCCCTTTATAATTGTACCAAGCAGATCATTAGACACATTTGCACACATGTGTGAAATCATGCTACAGTTGAAAGAAATGTAGTGAGTAGCATACATACTGTGCATTGTATGTTGTTGTTCTGTACACGTAACATGCCGATAACATGCTTATTTAGCTAAGACATTCGATGTATATCTTGCCTCAAAATTCCTTGTCAGGATGAGTATGCAGTATTAGACTGTACGTAGGTAATGTTCTTTCAAACACTATGAAACTCCTTTTAAAAAGGGTAACCAACTTTCTACCAGCGAAATACAGGTCATTCAAGCTTCAAATACGTAAAGAAATGTTTTTCTCCAATGGGGCTCTGGCATGACACTCCGCAATGGTTAAAGAGGTCTAGAGCTTGTTTACAAAGGAAAACAATTGAAAAAACAGTACAGACTGATACATAAACACATTCAGTGAGAACAGCACTCTTAAAGCTTAAAATGAAAACAAAAATACTATCAATCTTTTAATAAACACTAATTTTTGCCAAAAGACTGAAGCTGTAATAGTTCATCCCCATAGTTCAGTTTAAGCCTTTTCCATTTTAAAAGATCAACGAACTGGGGTTTCCATTTAAAATTGGGCTCATCAGTTTGTAAACAGTTAATGACTAATAGTATATATATCACAAAAATAGAAGTCTCAGTACATGTCTTAGTATTTAGTACTAAAGTATGTAACTTTTCCAGTATTTAAATTCTTTCTCCTATTCTAGCTTAATATGCAGCGGCAACTATTAGTAAGCCATTCATACATTAATTTTCTAATTAATGTAACTAACTAATTAATACATTAATTAGAATTATAAGTGCAGAACAATTGAAATGACATGATTTGAATCTAGGGATTTTCAAACTTTGCAATCCTGGAATTCTTCACCGTCATAAATTAAACAACCCAGGCATCATCATTGGTCAGAAAGGCCCCTCAGCCTGACCTTCTGAACTTCCACACAGAGTTAAAGCAGACTTTTCCTTAAAAGGTTTCCAAAAGACCATCAGATTTGCATGACTTGAATACAAAGACATTTCATCTTAATCCAGAAACATTTTACACAAAGTCACAGTACTTTACCGATTTAGCCTTCTAAAATTTACAGAATGCATTTAAATCCACAATTTATAAAAGACCTAGGTAATTCTGAAGTTTACTTTGAACTGTGGTAACTTGTATAACTGACAAATGAATGATTATAGCCTTATGTACCTCTTTAATATGTGTGTAATGTTTTATCCATGTGGTATGATTTGTAACCAGGAATTTTCATGTTTTGTTACCTACACGCATAATATCCATGAAAAAAATGTTTTAGTATGCAAGCGTTCGCTGGCATATGCAGAGAAAGCTGATGACAACGAATATCATGTTTCTTATACCATTCTCAAGATATAAAAGTTCATGATTAAATATGTACTATTTTTGAGTGGGAGATTTGTAAGTATCAGAAACAAAGGACCATAAAGCAACTGTCGGAAAAGACAGCCCAGTTGACCACGTGACTCTGAAAAGTCACTTCTGATTGACGCAGGACACCTTTGGGGATGCGGCCAATTTCAGTTCAACTGTTTCCAAACAGGAAGAACACTCTCTCTTCCTCTCGTCTCTCGTCGTCTCTCCTGCTCCACTGACTGCTCAGACTTTGCTCTGACTCTTTCTTCGTGGTCTTCTTGGGATCTCGTCGGAACCAGGTCCATGCCATGTGAGGTCCAAGGAAGCTCGGGACTCAAAGTCCCGAGAATTCTCGTCACTCTCTATGGTTCACACTCCCATGAGAAGGCCTCGCTTCAAAGTCAATATCATCATTCATACAGACAATAACTCTTAGATCTTACAGAGGTCCAAAACATTGACGGAACGAACTTTCGACCAAGTGCCAAGAACCAAGCAACACAAAGAACGCAAGGAAACAACACTAAACGCAAGTACATCTCCAATATTGTGCTAAAAGTGCTGGTGTATTAATTAAATAATTTGGATAGTCTGATAGCATTGTCAACAGACCCCATAAAGTTCATTTTCACTGTATTGATCATTTATTTCACATTCTGTCACTCTTTTCACCAACCTGTCTCATGTATATATGTGTTAGATTAGATTTATATTGAGAATAGTAATAAAGATTGTCTGTATTCAAAGACGATGTGAATGTGGTATGTGCTAAACAATCTCATCCCTGTTTCTAAAAGATTTAGCTACAAAGCTGTACCTAAATACGTATGATATTATTTTCAATAAGCCATGAGAATAATATCACTCCAATAAGTTAATTAATCATAATTCCCTTATTAAAGCAAATTCCTTACAGTAGAAATTGTGAGCGGATACAACTAGATGTTGTATTATGATTTTAACGGTGGTGAATAATCTAGTTATTTGTAATTTATCTAATTTATAATTCCAGTCAAATGTGACTAATTGCATTATACATTTCATTACCTAATAATGTACAATAAGGACAGTTTAATTTAGTTCATAGCTCACATATTTCAAGACCCTAAATTCCCTTACAAATAATGGTGTGAGAATGAGGGCACTTTAAAGTTCCCTCCTAAATGTTGCATACCAAATATCTTACACTGTAAACACTGTGTCTCTGAGGCACTATAAAATTCCTGTGGTTGTATTGAGCAACCTGCTCAGACCCCCCCAACAATGTTACTCAACCAATGGCATGATTTGGGGTGGGACTATCTGACTGTTTGTAAACTGCAGAGGTGTATTCAGAAAGCTGTTTTAAAAACATTATTTATTTCTGCAATTCCGCTCAGTGGTGCTAGTGTCACAAATATGACATACTTTAGCTTTAAGTAACCATGCATTACAATGGATTTTTATTGGAGGGAAAACAAAAAATTGTTGATTTCAAACGGAACGCAATTTTGTTCCGTCAAATACGGGACGATTGGTATTATACAGGACAGTTGCCAACCCTACTTTTAAGTAATTTTCTAAACATACTCTCTATGTTTTGTTTCTGCCTTCATTGACTCCCATTTACCTGAAAAATTACAATTAATGTATTTAATCTTATATTTCACATATAATTTTGTATTACCAAAGCTATAAACACTTAAATTAAACAATTCTCATTCTGTTTTTTTTTCTTCAGTAAACTCACAAGCTAACCGGTTAGCTTGTTAACCTAGCACGTACCCTATGCAAGTATGCAACAGCACTACCACTCTTTATTTTTGTACTATTTATTTGTTACAAGCTTCCACTGCTACAATGCGCAGAGAGGCTATTTTGATCATCCAAGACAACATAGCAATAACATGATACATTTTCAAAGAAGCAATACAAATGGCAGGCTACCTCGTGGTCTGTGGGGTATAGGATCACAACAACACCAGCACAGGGCCTAGGCTTTCCATGTGAACATGTTGGAAGACTTTTCCATCATTACACCAATGTATAAAGTCTGATGAGGTTAAGTATGGAGATATTGTGTGCTATGCCAGCAGGGTTAATGTGCAGATGCTGCAGCTAGCCTATAGCATAGCTCTGTCTCATATGAGTGCATACAGAATTTAAGGCCATCACACTCCAGTCCACTGACACTGCATCCTGCATAAAATGCCACAAACACTGTCATCTTGAATAAAATGTAAGAAAAACAATGAAGATACAATGAAGATGTCTAATGTACAACCCATTCCCATGAATGTGTGTGTGCAACTAGTACCAAAATATCATGTTCATATTTTTTTGTCAGCAGCCAAGGTCACCATGAGCTCAAATCAATGGCAGTCTATGTTTTGCTATTGACTGGACTGGCTAGCTTTTGCCAAAACAGAGTTCATACCAGCCCTTTCAACAACCCAACTATATACTCAGATTATCTGCTCTTTAGTAAGGACAAAGAATACTCAGAGAACTTTGTACTTAATGCAACACTTTGGTTATTCTCTGTAAATGTTTCAATTCAAAGCTACTAGTTTTAAAGGGTTCTTTTACTAAATGAAAACATGGGTCACAAACATGGTTTTTGCTACATTTATTCTTAAATATAACTGCTTAAAGCAATACACCTTCATTTTCATGGCACCAAAATATTTATACATAAAACATCTCTTCTGTTTTTTAGTGATCACACTTTTGTGAAAAACCTCTAGAGAACTCCCATCATACAGCTTCAGCTAAAAAAGGGCCATGTAAAACCTATGATCCTGATATTCTCAGATATCTGCCTTTGAGGCAGATGCTGTGGCACTGGATTTTAAAATAGCCAGGGCAATAGTACCCCTTGCTAAAAGCAGGCCATCCTAAGAGAGAGTCTGGGGATGTAGCAGCAGAAATTGTAATTGAATTTGCGCCGCCGTTTTGTGGTCTGTTTTGCATAACGCGACGGCTCATTTTAGCCTATCATGGCCCATTCAGCACGTTTCGTGGCCGACCCCCCCCGATTGGCCCAAAAATGCCTGGTATACCAGAATACCAGTCCAGCCCTGTAAAGAGTAATGGTATATACAGTATATACAAAATATTTGATGATTCACTACAACATTATGCATTTAATATGACATGTTTTCATAAACTAAACTTAGCTTAATGTAATGCTGTAACGCTTTAAGTGAAAAGAGACTGAACTATGATAAGCAAAGGTAATTTTTTTTAGAAAGACTTCGTCAAAAGCTCCAACAAGTACAAAATGTCTCTGTAAATGTTTGCACTCCAGAACGAGTGTCAGAAGTGTAGAATAAAAAATCACAATGCATGTGTCCTATCTAATCTATGTAAGGTTCATGAAAATGAACAAGCCAATGATGGATACTGACCTACTGTAACAATGCTCAACCAAAGAGTTTGAAAGTTGGACCATGACTCAACTAATCTATCTACAGCAGGAAAGCATAATAGTAATGTCCCAATATCAATACTGATATAGGAATCGAGTCTGATACAGCACTCATGTACTTGTATTCATGCTCGTAAAAATGCTCTGATACGTAAAAATGCTCTGATACTCTGATACTCAGTCCGTAGCCTAGACATTCACAAATTAAAATCACTTTACATACTAGTGTGATTATTAAATCGCAAAGACTGCGATTCAATGAGAAATATTTTGTTTGCATGTGCTGCATGCTTCAAATTTAATGTGTGAAGCCAGTGTTGTGCCGACATCGACTGCACATACCTTTTAGAGCTCCTTGGCTCATACCAGGAAAACACCATAATTTGTTTGTAACAGATGACAGCGAGCAGAGTGCTAATTCACTATGTAGCGCAAGTCACATACAGACTTATTTACAGCACATACATGTTTATTTAATTAAATAGCAGCCTTTTGCGGTTTTATAATCACATTGGGTCACATAGCGTCCTGCTTTCGTGAGGTGAGAAGCTACAGTCAAAAACATACTGGAACGGAAAGGGATTCACTCCAAAATTAAAGCCTCCGCAAAAATAATAGCTCAATTTAATTGGAAAAAATGATGACAGAAATATATCACTACTGTATAGTTATTTAATTTTCACTGTAATACTACTATTACTTCTACTATTAATAATAATAATAAATCAATGGCAATTGTATTTTATTTAAGCAATATTGCACATCTGTGCTGCTCTGTTATGCAGCTCTTTTTTGACAAAAATAACTTCAATGTTGTATTTTGGATTGTGCTGTGAGGTTTTGTGTAAAAGCAATTCATTTGATGAAGATAATACAATATTATTTAGAAAATTAATAGTTCTATTTTCTTTTAATAAAAGTTTTAATGAAGTCATTTATTTAGACCTATTCATTTAAATCATTAAACTGTTGATATGGAATTCAGAAAAACTAAAACAAAAAAGCATGTATAGTATTAGCGATTATCAAAAAGGAAGCATCGGTACTTCTACTCATTCTCAAAAAATGGTCTTGGGACATCCCTAATGCATAGCTCTGTTAAACTAAACTTTGAGTCTCATTCTATGGTGTTAGTAAACATTAACATGTTTGGCAGACACTTTTATCCAATGTGACTTACAGCGCATTCCAACTATCCATTTTATCAGTATAATTTCCATCGGAATTGAACCCATGACCTTGGCATTGCTAGTTCCATACTCAACCAGTTGAGTTACAGAAACCCCAACAATGGAGAGTCTTTAGGCAATTAGGCCCTTACTCTCAGTTAGGATGCCCCAGTTGAAACTGAGAGGAGAGTGAGAGGGTTGAGTTGAGTTCTCACGGTGGTCCCCTCAGACTTAACCACTTCCATTTGAACACCTGACAGATCAAATTTAAGCCGTTTTTTTTTTTTTTTTTTTTAAATAAATTCTCCTCCATATGCACGAAGAATGGGAATCACCAAAAAACAAAGTGACCTCTTTGTAGAGTGAAATTGGACATTTCTAGTAAAAAAATCAATTTTGATCTGTTTCTCACCCACACCTATCATATCACTTCTGTAGATAAGGATTTATATTTAACCACTGTAGTCTTATGGATTACGTTTATGCTGATTTATGTGATTTTTAGAGCTTCAAAATTTCAGTCATCATTCACTTGCATTGTGTGGACCTACAGAGCTGAAATATTCTTCTAAAAATCTTTGTGTTCAGCAGAAGACAAAAAGTTATACACATCTGGGATGGCATGAAGGTGAGTAAATGATGAGAAAATTTTAATTTTTTGCTGAACTATCCCTTTAATTGAAAAATATTTGAATGTGGTATTTATGTACAATGGGTTATAAAAATCCAAAAGTGAATCTACTTTTGGAAATGCTTTTACTTTGCATTATTCTTTTAAATGTAATACAGGTTTTATCAGCATAACAGTTCTAGTAAAAAGTTTAATTAAAAAAAAATGACAGCATGCACTCGAGCTGCCATGTACTCCATATGTTAGTACAAATTGCAAAACCTGATGATCCTTGTTTGAGAATGTTCCAAAGAGCATCTTGTTTTCTTCAATGAAAACCAGGAAATCTGACCTTTCATTCAAAGGAATTAGCATGGTCAATGTCACAACGTATTTGATTAGTGACCTAGTTGCTTTGATTTCATTTTGTCTTCTTTCCAGGTTTAAATTATATTTTGAATCTGCACACATTTTCAATGTGGACTCAGACTTTTGAACTCCACTGTATTTGTAAATTCATATTAGTAGTATATTCATATTACATATTAGTTGTTGCTGTGTATAGAAATTTGTATCACTGGTACTGGTATCGACTACAGAAAGGTTGATATTGTGAATATATAGGACTAGTGCTATATAGGACAGGCTATAAATGCACATTCACCTAAATAGGGGTGAATAGCAGAATGTTCACTGTGTGCAGTATGGAGGCTTGCAATCCTATTTCAGTGGCCTGATCATTATCCATCCGTTCATCCCTCCCTCTCTCATGCTCTCATTCTCTTCTCAATTCCATGCAAATTCTGCAGAGAGTGGGACTAGTGATGTCAGCATCTTGGATGTCCAGAATTGGGCTGGATATTTTTAGCCTGGTGCAATAAGTGATAGTATGTGCAGGGGAGAGAGAGAGAGAGAGAGAGAGAGAGAGAGAGAGAGAGAGAGAGAGAGAGAAAATAGAACAGGAGAGAAAAACTGTTGGGGGAAATAATGAGATGCGCTATATTAAAATGCAGTTGTGTGTGTGCACGATGTGAGAACTTGTGTGTATATGCACATCACACACATATTCTCACGTGAAAAGTGTGTGCGTGTGAGTGTGTGTCATTTTTAATGCAAAAGATCCAAAGGCTTAACAGACTTCTTCATAGTGGCTGGATGATTTATACAACCCTTATCAGCTGACTGGAGGCGGAGACCACAGCTTTATACAAGCACAGCCTCTTCTGTCTCTCTCTTTATCCTCTACGCACATTACTACAGAGGCCACACAATTACTGCACCAGCATGGCCTCGTTTCTCTCCCATGCCTAAATCAGAAACTCTGTCACAGCTGGGCAACTTTGTGCCACTAAAATCATGTACACAACATTTCAATGTCAAACAGACAACTAACATTTAATAAGCATGGACAAAACTAACATGAAACACTTAAGACTGACATTTCAGACTAGTAGAGTATTCTTTTTAAAGATAAAGTGTGTCATATTTTTTTTCTATGTTAAAATATTTTCTCCTATCTCAGTTTAATATGCACAGACAACATGCAACTATGTAAGATGGCAATTTGTAGGTCAATTTCCCTAAAAAGTGTGCCTCTGTGGTGCTATTAAAGCATTGCTCTGTTTGAGAATCCGACCAACCCAACACAGCAACATTGGCTCAACTAATGGCATGATTTGGGGGTGTGATTATCTGTTAGCTGACCAACAGAAGACAGGTGGACTGTTTGGGAAACTGTTTGAAAACAGTCCTTATTTATGTATTTATTTATTCATTTTTGTTAGGTGACACTAGTGGCATAGAAATTACACACTTCAGCTTAAAGAGTTGATGGTGGATTTGCTTTTTAGTGTGGGATTGGTTGTACAAACAGATATGGTCAATGTTGCTTTGTCGGGCTGGACGGGTCACTCAAACAACTGAGACTACAGAACCTACAATGGCTTAATTGTTGACTCTGCCTTTTACATACGATAGGATCCAATAATTGTAACATTGAAAAAATTTAACAATTAGCTTTCATAAACAGATTTTAAAACTCTATAACTTCTCACTACTACACCTCTCTTCTTGCTATACTCTCTACTACTTTCCCTATTCTCATACAGATCTCTAAGTAAACAATACAAAAATAAAATTTATAATTATGAAATTAATTATGATCTGGAATTGTTTTTTTTATCAAATGTATAAACAAAATCTACACATTATTGTGATAACTACCTCATCCTAACAGTCTGTCAACAAGGACAAACGGTAATCCCTATGTCAGCATTCATAAGGCATTATGGGTAAGTTCTACTTGGGCAGAGGAGTACTATCAAAAATTAATTACCAAGTTTAGGCTGATGTACAACTGTATAACAAGAAAACAAGACATTTCACTTTAGCAACTTTCTCTGCCTATTGGACTAGTGGGCATGATAAGCAACCACACAGACAGTTGGCTTGACTTATAATAGCAGTAAGGCCCCTGAGGTAAGTCAAGGTTAGGTCTGTATTCTGTCATTATTCTGCGCTGACATGTAAAGCTAGCATAGTTTAACAGCCAATCATGACACCTAGGTGGGCACACAGTAAATGGGCCGGTCATACCACAACATACTGAAAAGCAAACACACAAGAGTTTTTGCAGCACTGTGCTAAAGTTATCTGTGTTTTTATTTCAAGGTTTGTTGTACTTCAGTGGAATCATTTGAAGTAAACATTTTTCACATTTTTCACAAAACATTACAAACAAATGTATAGCCTGCATTAAGATATATGGCCTACATTCAGTATATACTCAGTAAATGTAATGTTAGCATCAGCAGCATATTATCGTGTTGCTGTGCCAGTGCAAATAGGATTTAACAGCTACAGCTATGGTTTCCAACCATCCCGTATATTCTGAAATCGTTCCATATTTAAGGGAACAAACATGCTTTAAGAATGAAATCCATATGGGATGCCATTTTTTCCTTGTTTTATCATCTCACAACCAGACTACTGAGAATGTTTCAAAAACCAAGCGAAATGGACCTGAGACACACACCTATTGCATGAGCTGTGAGATATCTGCCGTTGCTACATTACATGGATGCCACACTTGCAGTAGCAGCCGGGGAAAAGATCAATCACAATCAGCCCAGATTTCTGTCAGAGGCAGGAGAATTTTGACAAACATATAACATTCGAGAGCATGATAATTGTTTCTCATCATTGTGATTCCAAAACATCAGTAGATGCACGTTCATGACTTGACATTGCATTGCATATGCCAGTACTTGTTCTGGAAGACAGACTGAATGAAGGTGCACAATGAAGATTTACACATTTCAATTATACTCTGATGACCCCAATTATACATATTATGACCACCTGCCTAATATGCTGTTGGTCCTCTGCATGCCACCAAAACAGCACGACCCACCGAGGCATGGATTCTACAAGACCCATGAAGGTGTCCTATAGTATCTGGCACCAAAATATTAGAAACAGATCCTTCAGCCACCGTGGATCAGACTTGTTAGTCCAGAACATGCCACAGATGCGCAATCGGATTGAGATCTGGGGAATTTGGAGGCCAGGGCAGCACCTTGAACTCTTCATCATGTTCCTAAAAAACAATGTGTGCTGTGTGGTAGGGCTCATTATCCTTCTGAAAGAGGCAACAGCCATCAGGAAATACCATTGCCATGAAGGGGTGTACCTGGTCTGCAATGATGTTTAGGTTGTTGGCAGGTGTCAAATTGACATCCACAAGAATGGCTGGACCAGGGTTACCTTGCAGAACTTTGCTCAGAGAATCACACTCCCTCCACTGGCTTGTTGTCTTCTGCAGCTGGTTGCGATGCACTGTGTTCATCATTAAAATTTTCCGTGACTTGTGCCACAGTTTAACCTACTCTCGGTTCGGACCAGATGGGATGCCCTCGCACATTGATGAGATTGCCGGTTTGTCCCTCCTCGGACCACTGTTGCTAGGTACTCACGACTGCTGACCGGGAGCACCCTACAAGCCTTGCTGTTTTAGAGATGCTCTGACCCAGTCGCCTGGCCATAACAATTTGGCCCTTTTTGAAGTCGCTCAGGTCTTTACTCCTGCCCATTTCTCATGCATTCAACATGTTAAATATGAGAACTGATTGTTCATTTACCATTTAATCTACCCAGACCATGGCATGTGGTCTTGTTAGGAGATGATCAATGAGTGGTGGCCTGTGAATGGTCATAATGTTTTGACTCAGCAGTATATAACAAAATTCCATTAAATTGAATAATCTTTAAAAAAAAAATAATAATAATAAAAATACAAATAATCTTTAAAAAATATTTAAATAATATATTTATTTATAAATAAATAAAATTAATAAATAAGTATTTTGAGATTTAATAATTTAATTGTGTTAAAAAATAAACAATTCAATATGATGGATTTTGTTATGAAATTGAAATGCATACATCTTAAAAATAGGCAAAAAATATATTTTTTTGAGTGTGAGAAAAACTGCTGTTCCCCGTCTGTATTACCAACCAGACTTATGTGGAGTTCGCAAGGGAGAAAGGGATTTTATTTGATAAATGGTGTACTTCAAGTAAAGCTGATGGTTATGAGTCATTAAGGGAGTTAGTATTACTAGAAGAATTTAAAGGGTGTTTGCCTGAGCATGTGGTGGTTTATCTTAATGAGCAAAAGGTAACCTCGTTGTCACAAGCAGCAGTATTATCTGATGAGTTTGTGTTAATACATAAAAATGTTTTCACTTCGACACGTGCAGAGAAGTCTCTAGCTGTTTCTTCTCAGTCACAGTTCACTCATCCCAAGTCCAGTGTTCCCCGTCCTAAAGAAGTTCGGGAATGTTTCTATTGTCACAAACTGGGACATGTCATCACAGATTGTACTACTTTAAAACGTAAAAACCAACCGCAAAGCAAGGGCGTTGGTTTATTAATAACTCGTACTAGTGAGGTGATTCCTGATGCTATTTATCATCCTTTTCTTTTGAAAGGGATAGTCTCATTAACTGGAAAACAGGAAGATCAAAAAGAGGTTCAGATGCTTAGAGACACGGGCGCGGGCAACACAGTCATTCATTGCTGCTGATGTGTTACCCTTGTCTAATGAAACTTCATGTGGTTCTAGTGTAATAGTGCAGGGAATTGAAATGGGGTTCATAAAAGTGCCATTGCATTGTATACATCTACAAAGTGAACTAGTAACCGGATATGTGTAAGTTGCCGTAAGGCCAGCACTTCCCGTAAAGGGAGTAGATTTCATTCTTGGGAATGACCTTGCAGGTGGAAAAGTGATGCCATTGTTAGAAGTCCTTGTCAAACCAAATGCGTTTTGTGATTCAACAGAACTGTCTAGCACATACCCCGATGTTTTTTCTGCGCGCGCGGTCACATGTGCTCAGTCATGAAAAGGGGGTGATGTGGTAAGTTTGTCATATTCAATATTTGCACATGATTTTACTAATAACACTCACTCAGAAAGTGTTTTACTTCCGAAGTCACACTCAGAAAAATCAGACACTGACTCCCTGAAGCTATCAGTTACTCGTGCACAGGTTATTGTTGCCCAGGAAGAAGATTCGTCCCTTACAAAATCCTTCTGAGGTCTCTCCAGATGTTGATAGACATAAGAAAACTGCTTTCTTTATTGAAAATGACTTGATGATGAGAAAGTGGTATGCTAACAGTGATCAAGAGTTGGACTGGAATGTTGTATACCAGATATTTGTTCCTTCCTCTTATCATCAACATGTGTTGTGTTTTGCTCATGATCATCAGCTATCTGGTCATTTGGGGGTTACCAAGACCTACTATAGAATATTGAAGCATTTCTTTTGGCCAGGGTTGTAAAAAGACGTCGCCCAGTACTGTCGTACTTGTCATACCTGTCAATTCGTAGGGAAGTCAAATGCGCCACTCTCTCCTATTCCGGTGATGGGAGAACTTTTTGAACACATAATAGTGGATTGCGTTGGTACGTTGCCTAAGGCCAGATCGGGAAATCAGTTTTTGCTTATTATGATGTGTGTGGCTACTAGATTTCCTGAGGCAATTCCTTTACAAAAAATCAATGCATCTGTTATTATTAAAGCGCTGGTTAAGTTCTTCTCCACATTTGGACTGCCTAAGACTATACAGACACATCAAGGTAAAACATTTTTGTCAAAATTGTTTGTACAGGTAATGAATTCTCTCTCTATAAATCATCGAGTTGCCAGTGTGTACCATCCCGAAAGTCAGGGCGCCCTAGAACGCTTTCATCAGACTCTGAAATCGATGTTGCGTAAGTACTTCCTGGAGACAGGTAGGGATTGGGATGAGGGAGTTCCCTTGGTTCTGTTTGCTGTGCGCAAAACCATACAAGAATCTTTGGGGTTTAGTCCAACAGAAATTGTGTTTGGTCATAATGTTAGTGGAACTTTAAAACTCCTAAAAGAACAGATGTTAGAGGTGGATTCAAAACCCGAAACTAATGTGTTTGAGTATGTTAGTAAGTTTAGAGACCGATTACATACTGCCTGTTCTCTTGCAATAGAGTCTCTAGCTGCAGCGCAGACCGGAATGAAAGCCCGGTTTGATTGGAAAGCGGTTGCTCGATCTTTTCTGTCTGGTGATAAAGTGCTTGTGCTGTTGCCTGTTCCAGGGTCTGCTCTTTCCGCTTGGTTTGTTGGCCCTTATGTTGTTACAAAGAAAATGAGCGATACAGATTATGTAATTCGTACTCCAGATAGGAAACACCATACTCGAGTTTGCCATCTCAATATGTTAAAGGCGTATCATAATAGAAGTGAAGCTCCAGTAGGAATTAGAGGACAGACTGCAAAACCTGTTATTTCATCTGTGGCTGTAACCTTGGATGCAGCATTTTCTCCTGGAATTTCATGTGTTGATGAGGATGGTGTAGTGCTGCGTAATGCTGCTTCACATTGCGCTAGATTATCAAATTCAGAGATACTAAAAAATCTTCCATCTCATCTTACTCATTTGCCTGTAGACCAGAGTTCTGACATTGTTCAACTAATCAATTATTCTCTTACTCTTTTCAGTGATGTTCCTACCCAAACCTCATTTTTGCACCATGACAATGTAAATGATGCCAGTCCTATTAAGCAACATGCTTATCGTGTTAATGTCGAAAAGAGGGCTCTTATAAAACAAGAGGTAAGTTATTTACTGGAGAATGGACTAGCCAAAAGCAGCTGTAGTCCTTGGAGTTCTCCATGCTTGCTTGTTCCCAAACCTGAAGGAACGTTCCGATTCTGCACTGATTACCGTAAAGTGAATGCTGTAACAGTGCCCGATAGTTATCCTTAACCCCGCATGGAAGACTGTATGTGGGTTCAGCACATTTTGTGAGTAAGTTGGATTTATTAAAGGGGTACTGGCAGGTTCCACTCACTGTCCGTGCTTCCGAAATCTCAGCGTTTGTAATACCAGATAATTTCCTCCAATATAATACCATGGCTTTTGGGCTGCGAAATACTCCTGCAACATTTCAGCGTCTCATAAATATTGTATTAGCAGAGGTACCCAACTGCAGTGCATATTTATATGACGTGGTTGTATATTCATCAGATTGGGATGAACATGTGTGTCTTTTGAGAATGGTGTTAGAAAGATTTGCAGCAGCTTCTCTAACCCTCAATTTAGCAAAATGTTAGTTTGGGCAAGCTACTATAACATATCTTGGTAAGGAAGTTGGTCAGGGTCAAGTTCGGACTGTGGAAGCTAAAGTAACCGCTATTGTTGATTTTCCAGCTCCTACTGCCCGCCGAGAACTGCGTAGATTCCTAGGGATGGCTGGGTATTATCGTAGTTTTTGTAGGAACTTCTCTACTGTTGTTCATCCCCTCACAACATGATTGAGTCCCTCTAAACCTTATATTTTTATATTTGGAGTGTCAACATGCTTTTGACAGTGCGAAAGCCCTCTTGTGCGATAATCCTGTTCTCACTGCTCCAGACTGCACTTTACCTTTCAAATTGGAAGTTGATGCCAGTGCGGTGGGAGCCGGTGCTGTTCTACTCCAGGAGGATGGGAATGGAATAGAACACCCTGTTAGTTATTTCTCCCGCAAATTTAACAAGCACCAACTGAATTATTCTACCATTGAGAAAGAAGCTTTGGCTCTGTTGCTCTCTTTACAGCATTTTGAGGTTTATGTCAGTTCCAGTAATCTCCCTCTTATTGTTTATACTGATCATAACTCCTTGGTCTTCTTGTCCCGTATGTGTAATCAGAATCAGCGCTTGTTGCGGTGGTCTCTGATTGTACAGAGTTATAACTTAGAAATTAAACATAAGAAAGGAGCAGATAATGTTATTGCGGATGCTCTTTCTAGAGTATAATTATGTAATGTTTGATTTTTTTTTTTTTTATTAATTTGAACAAAACATATATGTTTGTTCTTAAGGGTAGGGGTGTTACATCCCTATGCATTTATGTGTATGCATGCTTGTTTTGTGTTCTCTTCTCTGTTTCCCTCTCTTTTTACTTACTCTGATTAGGTTGCTGTTATTGGTTATCTGGGCTGCCAATCTTAATTACCCTGATGACATCATCTCCACTCTCCACCAATGGATGGCCCCTCCTACCCTTTAAAAGCTGTTTGAATCCATGTGTTTGGAGCTTTTTTTCATTTGATGATAGCTTTGCTTGTTAGCTTCTGCTTTTGTGTATTGACCTTGGTTCTTTGTGACACTGTACAATCATTTTGTATAATGACAAAGTCACTCGTTACCCATTCGTTGTTTGTGACTTTCATCAGTGTTATTTATATAACTCGCTGCTCATCTAACCACAGTGGAAAAGTGGACAGGTAAGACGTCACATGACATACACCTTGCACCACGTAGATTGTTTTTGTATTAGACACCTTAGGTTAGGAGTGAGTGCCAACCCTTGTACTTTTGGTGTTTTTTTTTTGAGAGCAGGCGGAATAGTTTTATACATGGGCATTTCCAATGCTGAAGAGCTGTTTTATTTTCTTTCTTGCCTTTTGTTTGAACTGACAATTTAGTGAGATTAGAGGGCTATAAAAATAAGTTAGAATTGTTTTGTTTTGATTCTTTCTTTTCTTTGGCTCCACTCATGTCCTTTTTCCCTCTGGTTTCATTATTACTATGTTCAAGGTATAACATGTAAATACCCTAATCATTTAACATTGACTTTTCGTTACGGTGATACACCTAAAATAAATGACCTTTTATACCGCCTAGTTGCTTTTTTCATTTGCCAAACCAACACACACCTTAAATCCATTTCCAATTAAAATGTTATCCCCTCATACCCTTAGACAACCCTAGGGGTCGTAACAGGTAGAGTGCTCTCTGCTTCAGACGGCCACAGGCGTTGTCTCATGTGTCTGGGCAGCGATCACACCGAGGCAGCGTTTGTGGATGGTTCATGCTCTCACTGCGAGAGCATGACCATGGCAATGTTGCGGCCGTGGCTCGCTTTCAATAGAAAGCATGCCACTCCAGCCGGCCCCCGCATTGCTCCTTCTTCCCACGGGATTGAGGGCGATGCGGCTGGCGATGGAGGTGATCTGGGGATGGCAGCGGGTGCAGCTCCGCCGGGTACGTCCCCTCGGACCACCCGCCCCCCAGCACGCTCGTTGACTCCCGTCCATGCCCGAGGCAACAGCGGCTCACCTCACAGCCAGCTTGCTTATCCTCTAGAGCTCAAGGTGGATGAGCTCGCCACAGCATCGGAGAGCGCGGCATCTGACGCGGATGACTCCCCTGGGCTGCCGCCTTCGGGCCAGCACGCCCAGGCTGAGGCTGACGCTCAGATGACCGACATGCTATCACGGGCCGCCGCCAGCATGGGGTTGGACTGGAAACCTCCATCCTCCCCACAACCATCGCAGTTGGACGCCGCTCACAGCCTCACACCCCCCCCCCCCCTCCCTCGGTCACGTTTTTCCCGTAAAAGCATGATGAGCTGACGTCTTCTTGGAGAGCACCCCTCTCCACTCACAAAGCCACTCGCTACCCTCAACGGCAGAGTGGCCCACAGGTACAAGGTGATTCCCCAGGTGGACAGGGCTGTTGCGCTCCACCTGTGCCCCGGAAACCCTACAATCTGGCGGGGTTGCCCTGTGCTCCCCTCCAAGGCCTGTAGGATGACGTCTTCATTGACCGCCAAAGCCTACAGCACTGCCGGACATGCCATTCCGCCCTGCACGCCATGGCCCTCCTGCAAGTCCACCAGGCCAAGGCACTTAAAGATCTTCATGGGGGTAGCCCTGATCCCGATGTGTTGCAGGAACTGCGCTCAGCGACTGACCTCGCCCTCAGAGCCACGAAGGTCACAGTGCAGTCACTCGGGCAGGCGATGGCCACGCTCGTGGTCCAGGAACGTCATCTGTGGCTGAACTTGGTCGAGATGCATGAGACCGACAAAGCTCGCTTGTTCAACGCCCCTGTTTCCCAGTTCGGCCTCTTCGGTGACAACGTCGAGGACTTCGCCCAGCAGTTCTCCACGGTGAAGAAAAAGACGGAAGCCATCTCTCACATCCTGCCCCGCCGCAAGTCTGCCGCCATGGGCCATGCCCCGTCTGCTCACCGAGGGCGTCCTCCTGTGGCTAAGAAACACCCTGCTCCGCCTCAACCCGGGCCCAGCTCTCAGCCCCCACGTTGAGCACCCCACAGGAAGCAGACGCCCCCCGACTCACGGACCCCCTCGAGGACCCGGAAGTCTCCCAGGCGCTCCTAAGATGTCCAATCCAGAGACCGAGATGTTAGCTCCGGAGTTGGTAAGAAGACCACTCCGTCCCCCGGTGGAGGGGCGGGATGAGAATCTTTTTTTGAAGTTATTTAATTTTCCGCCCCCCCCCCCCAGACGGGGCTGCAGTACCCACATTCTCAATAACAGAGCTATTTCCTTTGTCTCTGGGTCAAATGGCCTGCAAATGCCGTTCTCACGGCACTCTGCTGCCAGATCTCAACAGTCCCGGCATGCTGGACGTGGACCCCCCCACCTTCAGCCCCACGACTGTTCCCTGGTCGGCCGGTTCTGATGAGTCTAGAGGACGCCTACACCAGACCTCCTCCTCAGTCACTAACCTGCCCCCTGCCGGGTGTGCGGAGCATGGTAAGTGCTTTGAGCCCTTTCTCAGCACTAGAGCCTCGGGATGCACGATCGCTTCCCGACGATGTACTACCTTCTCCGCCCCGCTGCGAAGCCCCACCGGGTACATCAAAAATACTGGTCCCCTTGATGCCCCTAGCATGGAGCTTGGATGCGTGGCTACACTTCCCAACCCGTCACGCTGGCTGACCCGGACCATCTGACTCGGTTACGCAATTCAGTTTGCCAGGCCCCCGCCCCCCTTCGCGGGGGTCCGCTTTACCGCAATACACGGCGAGCATCCCAAATCCCTGCGCTTGGAAATCGCTACTCTTTTACTCAAAGACATCATAGAGCCCGTCCCTCCAACCGAAATGAAGAAGGGTTTCTACTGCCCTTACTTCATTGTACCCAAGAAAGGGGGCGGCTTACGACTGATCTTGGACTTGCGAGTTTTCAACCGGGCTCTGCTCAAACTCCCATTCAAAATGCTCACGCAAAAACACATCTTAACTTGTGTCCGGCATCTAGATAGTACACGTCCTTCAGGATTGCGAACATTCACGTCTCAATTCTGCCTCGACACTGACCCTTTCTACGGTTCGTGTTCGATGGCCAGGCATATCAGTAAAAAGTCCTCCCCTTCGGCATGTCTCTGTCCCCTTGCTTCTTTACGAAAGTCGCAGAGGCAGCCCTTGCCCCGCTCCGAGAAGCCTGCATTCGCATACTCAATTACCTCGATGACTGGCTCATTCTGGCCCACTCCCGAGAGTTACTATGCGCTCACTGGGAACAGGTCAACTGGGAAAAGAGCAAGCTCGCCCTGGTTCAGAGCATCTCTTTTCTCGGCATGGAGTTAGACTCAGTCTCAATGTCAGCACGTCTCACCCACATGCCTCGCCACTTTCAGGCCAGGCACAACTCAATCCACTGCGGGTACTTAATCTACCCTGTTCTGGAATAGGTGTTCCACAGGTCAGGACTCCTACGTGGACTCCCCCTGTGTGTACTGTCCGCAGTATGGTCCCCTTACGAGTGGACCCGCGTCTCCCTTAGGCAGTCCCAGCTGCCCTCCGGTCACCGTGTTGTAGCAACTCCCCCCTCCTAGCGAGGCTGGATCTACCACTGCGCCACTTCCACATGCCGCCTAAAAGCCCATGTGATGTATTCGCCACTCTTACCTCCTCTTTTGGGGTCTTTGGGTCTTTAGGGTCTTTTCCCCCTGAAAGAATAGGAAACTGGGTAAGACCCCCTTCCCTCGATGCGTGTAAGGGCCCCGGCCGTTTCTTGCTCTATGCGGAGAAACACAGAGAGAAAAGAGGCCCAGCCAGGCTCTGCCTGTTCCCAGGTTGGCAAGCGTTGCCTTGTTCCCCTGTCTTGGGTAACCAGAAGGATTCCGACTACTTTTTTGGGACATTGGGGAAGGGTACGTGCAGTCTGACACAGCTGGTCGTCTTTGCACGTAAAATACCTGCCCGCTCCTGTGTCAGCAAAACACGTACACGACTCAGTGCATGGCATGATTTAAATTCGACCCCTAATGTCGCTTCTTCGACACACCGTCGAAGTGAGCGACAGACGGGGAATGTCTAGGTTACATATGTAACCTCCGTTCCCTGATGGAGGGAACAAGACGTTGTGTCCGCCCGGCCACGTTGCTGAGCTGAGCCACTGTTTGGCCGGACCATTTCTGGCTCCTCAGAAAAATCCTGAATGAATTTGACGTAATTCCTCGCCTTTATACCTGTATGTCCAGTGGCGGGGTATGCAAATACTGTCTGCCAACTTCTCATTGGCCTTTTTTCATAGATCAGAGGCATATTCTGCGCTCAAGAGAGACCCCTAGTGTCACTTCTTTGATACAACGTCTTGTTCCCTCCATCAGGGAACGGAGGTTACATACGTAACCTAGACGTTTAGTACAAAAGTACAGTACAGTATAGGTTTAGTTAAAATGCTTGATGTGATTTTTTTTTTTACATTTCCCTTGAGATTACCACTATTTACTTCCAAAACAACAGCACTGTAATCCAAAGAGAAAAGCACTTTTTTCATTTAAAGCATTTTCTTTTTGGAAGGCCAAATTATCATTATAATTAACATAGTCATATACTGTCTACAAACTGATGACCCCAATTTTAAACAGAAAGATTAATAAATAATCTCTCTCCAATAAAAACGGAAAAGGCTAAAGCTTATTTATGGGGAGAATACTTGAAGGAAAAATATTGTCTCTCTCCACTGATTGAAACTTCATACTTTCGCAAGCATTAGTGTTTATTAAAAGTGATGATTGATAATATTTTGGTTCTTCCAGGTCATTGCATTAAAGCTGTTTTCACATAATGCGTATAAGGTTCCATTCACAACTATCAAATTTTGGTGTCCGTCCGCACTGTTTTTCAATTGTTTTCCTATGTATACTCCAGTTAGACCTCTTTATCCATCATGCAGGATCCCAGCAGAAAAAAACAAGATGTCCCATTTTTAAAGCTTGAATGTATCATAATTGACTGGAAGAATGTTGGCAGCCCTACATTATGGCAAAACAGTAGATTTTCAGCAAATAAGGACCTAAAGGGATAGTTCACCCAAAAATGAAAATTCTGTCAACATGTACTCAACCCCATGTCTTCCAAACATATATGGCTTTCGTTCTACTATGAAACATAAAAGGAGATGTTAGGCAGAATGTTAGCCTGAGTCAACATTCTACAAAAGTACTTCTCATGTGTTCCATGGAAGAAAACAAATTCATACAGGTTTATATCCATATGAGGGTGAGTAAATAATTACATAATTTTCATTTTTAATTAAAGTTCATTTTTAGCTTACAGGGTTCTTCCATTTCACAGCCTTTGTACTAACAATACAGTATAACACATGCTAATTTTGCACCAACATCTTAAACCTAATGAACATCCACACACTTGCCAACATGATCACACAGGAAGTCGATATGATGCTATCGAACATGCTATAATCACGTTCACCTAATCAAAGAAGTGTGCGATTCAGAGGTTTGTTTTTTCCCTCTAAGATTACATTTTTACAAAGTTTAGGGTTGGGGTTTGTGCATCTAGTTAATAAAATATGCTTTCCTCTTTACTGTATTACATCATTTACAACTAAAAACAACTCAATTTACAACTCGCTTATGGCGCCACTCTGTGGACATTTCACCCAAAAACTGGAGCTCACAAACACTCAACACTTCAACAAAATACTTCCAGCTTTGACCACTGGGTGTAGTACATTGAATTTTGGTATGCATAGATCGATTTTTCGATTTTTTTTTTTTTTTTTTTTTTTTTTTTTTTTTTTTGGTAAACATTCCAACAAATATAGTCTTTTGACATCTGTAGTAGCAACAAATTAAAAGGACTAAAAACTTTCTCCACCCCCACCTCCCCTTGTTTGTTTGTTAATCACTGAAGTGTGTCACCTTGCTATTTCACTATTGAGCTTACCTACAACCATCCTTCCAACTGAATACTACGGACAATGACAGAATGACAGTGACAACCAAAATGGAGAAAAACAGCAATGAAACCTGATGCCATCTCACAATTTCTATCATTATCCTCATTACTGTCAAAGAACAGGGAAACCACCTGCCTGAATTGCTAATTTAATGCTACAAACTTAAAGCTGTAAAACCCTTGTTGGGACCAAAATGGTGGATGCATAATGCTTGATTCCTTCTCTTGCTTACTGTCATTCTTGCACCTTTTCCTTTCTTTGTGTATGTGTTATTGGTTTGCCTCTATCGTGTGCTTCAAAAGCCCCTTCCATTTGCTGTCAATCAGTACATCAAATATAGCAAGCTCACATGCCCAGATAAACAAAACACACTGATGGAAAATGACAGATAACTAATACACTAGGCTAACAAACATTATCTTCACAGCCTTTGGCCCAAGGTGAATCAGAGCTCCTAGGGGACCCACCTGGTGTCATGTAGCCCCGCGGAGAAGGGGAGATGTGGGATGGAGGAGGGGGCGGTGGAAAATGCTTATGCAGGTGGTAGTCCTTCTCACTTCGAGAACGGATGCGCTCCAAGGCCCGCTCCGATAGATCCGAGCTGGGCCAAGCCCGCCTGAGGTTGGTGCTGCGGGTCTTCTTCATGCCCGGGCAGGTTACCCGTGGAGAAGGGGGACAGGAGGGAGAGAGGGAAGGTAAGGGGAGGGAGGGGGTGGGGAGAAACCTGAGGTTCAGTCCCTCCCCCACATTGGTATGGGACACCCCAGTCCAGGGATCAGACCAGAGTCATGGCAAGGGTGCTTGCGCACATGCACACGTGCGTACACATATACACACATACGCGCACGCACGCACACACACACACAAACTGGGGGTGACACGTGGTGGTGCAGGCAGGCGTGCTCAATGACAGGCAGGCTGGCTGGAGGTGGGTGTGGGAGTGCTGGGCTTGGCTGTCCTCTGAGGCATCACCCCTAGCTTTAACAAATCCCACCGACCCCCTGCCAAACATCCGGATTCACGTGCCACGAAGGGCACATCACGTCACTAAATTGGAGGCACCACGGGTATGGGAGAAGAGGAGGGGGTGGGGGGGTTGTAGGGTTAAAAGAAATGTGAAGATGGTTCCAGGCGGTACATGCGTATGTACGGATGAATACACATACGGGTTTAAGCAAGGTGCATAGCAATGGAAGGATGGTGTAGCAAGTGGCAGCGAGACGAGGAGGAGAGGATGATAAAAGAGGGAGGGAGGGTAGGGTACTGTGGAGGGAGAAGGAGAGAGAGAGAGAGAGAGAGGCCTGCCTGTCCAACAATAGCTCAATTCAGCGTGATGGTAGCCCCTTGGACAAATCCGCTGAAAAACAAAAGGCCTGCCTGGGAAGGAGAAAACGGAAAGGGGGAGGAAACAAAGGAAGAAAGATCAGAATGGCCTTTGAGGTGACCTCGAAGCTTTGGTGATCTCAGTCTGCAGACAAGCCCGTGCCAGCCTCCCTCCTCCCCGGCTCAGCCACTAGCCTCCAAAAACGACGACACACGCAAGGGGAGGGCGGAAAACGAACGATGAAGGGGAAGGTAGAAAAATGGCAATTGCAGATGCGGAATAACGGTCCTCCTCTTTTGTTCAGTAATTCCACAGTAAAAGGAGGACGGCGGCTGCGAGGCTACACGTTCATTCACGCGACTACATCTTGTCTCTGCGGCTCCCTCCTCTTTCAATGCTGCTGCCGTCGCTGCTGCTAACACTGCTGTATACCAGCACCTTATGAAAGGGGTGTGTGTGTGAGCGTATGTGTGAGTGAGGGGGGAGGCAGTAGAGCAGCAGAGCAGGCGATCGAGTGTGTGAGCGCGCGGCAGAGGCTGTACGTGAGCGTTCATGTTTCGGCGTTAGATTGAGATGAAGGGAGCAGATCAGCATGGATGCAACAGGATTGTAAAGGACAAAATAACAGGTTTACAGAGAGGATATAAACATTAAATGGAAAATATGTAGCAGGTGTTTTATTAAATAAAAAATAATAAAAATTAAAAAAAATATATATATATATATATATATATATATATTAAAGACAGCACTTATCCTCTCTATCTCTCCCCCACTAGCTGCTTTAGTTCAATTGTACCTACTCATCCTATTCAACCACACACACATGTAAAACTACACACGTAAGACACCTCATTCAGTAGCACTTATAAACAAGGCCAATATCAATAAGAGCACTACCTTCAGATTCATTCACTCATACCCCAGTAATATTTGACAACCAGATCAAAATCCAAGTGCTCATTTGAACAATTTATCTATTTTTTTAGAATATGAAACCAACTAGTTAAATATTAGCTTTTTTGCAATATATTTCTTTAAAATGATTGCCACTTGGTTTGATACTTTGTTATCTAATGCAAAGACATTCATACTTTTTTAATTGTGGCTTTAGTGCCCAAATATTTTCGGGGGCCACTGTATATATCTTTAATAGTGAAAACAATCAGTAAACCAACAACAATTTGAAAGACACTAAATTAGGCAAGCTAACATTTCGATTCTTTACCACAGCCAACCAAAAAACTTTCAAGATGCCATACAGCATTCCACCAAAAACAGACCAGGACTTAATCTAAAATAAGCTTTTTTTAAATTACAAATGATAAAACAGTATACAGTGAAACCATTTTCGGATATGAAGATTCACTGAAAAGAAAACAAAACTGCTGCTTGTCTGTACTTGAAAGAATGAAACAGCAGCTTTAAAACATCTAAAAATACATGACCTGCAACTTAAGGTAATTTGGCTAACTGCAGCACCAATAAGCTTAAAGGATGTAAGAGACTTAATTACAGTACAACACACAACATATTAGGTAACTCAATCCAAATAAAATAAGCTATATATTATACTCAGTGCTTCAAATGAAAAATAACATATACATATTAAGATGCAAATGTAACATTTTTCACAATTTACAATAATTGGAACAGGAGAAAAGACCCCATGGGGGGGGTACCAGCAGCAGTGATGTATGGTAGATGCTATTCTGTGTTGGTTAAAAATAAAAAAATCCAATCCCACCCCCTCTGCAATTAAAATGACAGAGAATGTGATCATAGTGCAAACTTCCTCCAAGAGGGCGTTATGAAGGCTAAAGGCTAACAAGAAACAAGAAAGGGTGTGACACAACATGCTGTTGACCTCTGTGAGTCAGCCTTATAAGTTGTGGTGACCTACGCATTGTTTTCCAGAGTTAAAAAATGTTAGCATTATTTGTTTTATAACATTAACTGAACCCTTATATTAACTATTTTCTGTATGTATTTCTACAAAAATGTGTTAAGTTCATTACGGTTTTGTCCTAGTGCTAGCCTTGTACCTACCCATATATCAGAAATGCAATATAGCATATGTGCTTTCTTTTTGTAAGATATCTTGCAGTTAAATAAATGTCGAATTTAAATACAATAAATAAAAAATAAACATGCTCTTCACTACAAGTAATACATAGACAGGCCACAAAACCAAGCCTGAATATATCACTTTTAAAAAGCTCATAAATGCAATTAACCACAGAGGAGAAAGCAATTTAAAAGACTTATGCAATTATACTGTATAATACAAAACTATGAAAAGTATGTTATACATACACTTCAACAAATGTTTCTTAAGACAAACGTTCAGATTAAACATTCTGCTGTGAGTTTGATGCTAACATACCCTCTAGTGGCACAACTGTGCTATTATGAGTCTGATCTCAGTTACAATACATGGCACACAATACACTAAAACAGTTCATCCACTAAAAGCTGACAAACAAACAAATTGCAAGTATTTCATGTTGAGGACTGATTTTATATTTTATTTGACCATACCTTATCAAAACATATTTATCTTGTATAGCCATGCATAACCATAACTGGTTCCTGAAGTTTTGAGGGGGAAAAGCTTTTATAGAATTGGAAACAATAGTTTTAATAAAGTCTGGGTTGAAAAAACTAAAACACATAGTTTTAGTATTACTGTCTGTTTAGGACTGACAGCCTGTATACACAAATTTTTTTCTAGTTTTATTTGTAATAGTACAGTATAAGGGTGTGCGAATACATTGGTAATAAACTTTAATGTAACACGTTCAGTGACTTTATTACACATATTACAAGTATTAACTATAGTAATAAATCAATTATGCATAATTACAAGCAACTAACCCTAAACTAAATCCTTATCCTAACTCTTAACCTATCGTAAGTACATATTGTTAATTAGTAATAATCAGTAATTACTTGGTCACTGTAGCAAGGACACTGTAAAATAAAGCGTAACCAACTTTGACTACAGATCATCTCGTAATTTTTAATACAGTAACTCTTTTTTATGAGGTATCATATAAAGTTGCTTTTTTCTATTCAGTACTGCCATGAATTTGACATAACCAATATTTGCTGTATATATATATATATATATATATATATATATATATATATATATATATATATATATATATATATATATATATATATACAGATCAGCCACAACATTAAAACCACCTGCCTAATATCATGTAGTTCCCCCTCGTGCCACCAAAACAGTTCTGACCCGTCAAGGCATGGACTCCACAAGACCTCTAAATGTGTCCTTGGTATCTGGTCCTGTGGTAAGTTGTGAGGTGGGGCCTCCATGGATCAGATATGTAGGTCCAGCACATCCTATAGATGCTCAATCGGATTGAGATCTGGGGAATTTGGAGGCCAAGTCAACACCCTGAACACTTTGTCATGTTCCTCAAACCATTCCTGAACCATTTTTGCAGTGTGGCAGGGTGCATTATCCTGCTGAAAGAGGCCACTGCCATCAGGGAATACTGTTGCCATGAAGGGTGTAAGTGGTCTGCAACACTCTTTATGTAGGTGATACATGTCAAAAATCCACATGAATGCCAGGACCCAAGGTTTCCCAGCAGAACATTGCCCAGGGCATCACACTACCTCCGCCGGCCTGCCTTCTTCAAATAGTGCATCCTGCTGCCATCACTTCCACAGGAAAATGATGCGCACACACCCAGCCATCCACATGATCTAAAAGAAAATGTAATTCATCAGACCAGGCCACCTTCTTACATTGCTCCATGGTCCAGTTCTGACGATCACGTGTCCATTGTAGGCGCTTTCGTCGGTGGACAGGGGTCAGCATGGGCACTCTGACCAGTCTGCGGCTACACAGCCCCATACGCAGCAAGCTGCGATACACTGTGTTCTGACAACTTTCTATCATGGATAGTATTAAGTTTTTCAGCCATTTGTGCTACATTAGCTCTTCTGTGGGATTGGACCAGATGGGCTAGCCTTCGCTCCCCACATGCATCAAAGAGCCTTAGGTGCCCTTGACACTGTCGCCGGTTCACCGGTTGTTCTTCCTTGGACCACTTTTGGTAGATTCTAACCACTGCATACCAGGAACACCCCACAAGACCATCCGGTTTGGAGATGCCATGACACAGTCATCTAGCCATCACAATTTGGCTCTTGTTAAAGTTGCTCAGATCCTTATGCTTGCACAACACATGAATTTCAAGAACTGACTGTTCACTTGCGGTTTAATATATATCCCACCACATGAAAGGTGCCATTGTAAAAAGATAATAAATGTTACTCACTTCACCTGTCAGTGGTTTTAATGTTGTGGCTGATCAGTATATATATATATATATATATATATATATATATATATATATATATATATATATATATATATATATATATTCCATAAGACAAAATAATAACTGGATTACATAACCTGGATTACATAATAACGACTGCTTGTAGCTTTTTGTGAGTTTTGTGAGTTAAATGTGTAATTTCAGTTATTGTCTTGTCTTGAGGAAAACATTCAAATACAAAAATTAAGTAAAAAAGTAAAAAATTATGATCTCTTTTGCTTAACATCTAAGTGTTACACATCTATAAAACTCTGCAAGTGTATGTAAACCAATGAGAAAAGGGGTATCTAAACTTATAAGCACAACTGTATTCCTATGACAACATTTGACAAACACTGGAAATGCACAAAATAATCCACCTGTGTCACAGAAATTGAGATACAAAAATCTAACGTACACATTTGAGGAGGAAGGCCTTGTGCTCCTAACATCTTTCCCAAACTGTCCTATCCCCGTCTGCCTGCTCCTCATCTGAACTATCAGGCCTGGCTGCCGATTGGAGGAAGGGAGATTGGATTAGAGGAAAAAGGAGAGAAGTTAGAGGGGAGGGGGAAAGGAGAACCTACTCTGGTTCATTCATACAAAAAGGAAGGGGGAAAAACACCAGCCATCTTATTTCTGAGCTGCAACAGCAGCCGTAACCATGGCTACGTTTCTTGATGAGCTCATAGGCTCTGCAGTAGGACATCTTTAAAAGGTGAATGGTGGAGATGCCATTGAAAACATGGCAAGGGATTGAGGAGGCTTTGTATAATATGTTAAATGTTTTTGCATTATCAATAATAATTTATTACTACTACCAATAATAAATAGAATACATTATTTGACAATTGACAATGACAATTTACAATATATGCCTATATATATTATTTTGTAATTACATTTTTTTTTATTAATTCCACAAAACATATATACAAGAGCAAAACAAGAAAAAAAAATACATATATTATATATATAAATGGAATCATTAAACCCCACAACCACCCCTCCCTATCCCCAACAAACACCCTTGTGGTCACATAAATGTATATACAGATGATTAAAGACATACATAACAATAAAACTATTTAAAAAAAAATCTAATAATAAAAAGAAAATTGAAAAAAATAAAATAAAAAAAAAATAATGATTTTTACACATCCAATAATGTCAGGTACCTGCCCCATTTCTCTATAAACAAATTTGATTTGAGGGCGCTCCAGCGACCTACAAACCCTTAAAAGAACATGTCTGGCAATCATGATGCTAGTTAGGACCCAACTCTTTATATGCCTATTCTCGACGTCGATGACCGCCCCATCGCCCAAAATACAGAGTCTGGTGCAAAATGAGAGCCAAGTGCCCAATACATCACATATAAAACTCTGAACTTTCAACCAAAACTCCTGGATCTTACAACACCCCCAAAAGATATGGGATATTTCTCATCCTCTGATCGGCATTGCCAGCAGGTGGGTGTGTCTTTAAGACCAAGTCAATTTAGAGGGTGTCCAATAGAACCGATGTAAAAATCTTTAAAAAAAAAAGAAGCCCATTCTCCCTCAAAAATGTAAATCAAATTCTCTCCTTCAAATTTAAATCTTTCCCCCATAATCTCTTGAGAGTGGTTGAGACTCCATCCCCCAGACTCTGAATTAACAAGGAGTAATACACTGATGCCTCGTGACCTTTTCCAAAAGCAGTGATCACCTCTCCTAGAGTATCTGCTGCTTTATAAGGGTATATGCTATTCCCAAAAATAGTACAAAGCAAATGGCACAGCTGTAAATACCTAAAAAAAACTGAGATCTGGGGATCCCAAAATATTGAACCAAATTTTCAAGAACAGAACAATACTATCATATTGTTCACCAATCCACTCTGACCAACAAAAAGGGGACTTATTAATGCATAGTTTGGGGTTTAGCCATAAGATTGAGGCAACATTTAGATAAATATCTGAATTAAACATTCAGGACAACTTTGTCTATTCTGAGTGCAAATGCGAAATAAAGGGGTGTAACTTAACTTCTCTGATTAGTTTGATAGAAAGGCTTTGCAATGGAGAGATAGGGGCAAGCACTTCTTGTTCAATACAAAACCATGGAAGTGCTCTTTCAGGTGGAAGCGACCAATGAGCCAAATATCTAAGACCGAAACTATATACAGTATAATATTAATAAGAATAAGACATTGAAATATGTCATGTCAAATTAGCAAGTAATTAGTTAAGATGCAAAAAAGATGCAAAAACATACTAGACAATAGAAACATCTAAACATTACCGCAAAAGCACAATTTTGTCATTTTTATTGAATTTTAATAAGAAAACAATTTAACAAAGGATTTTTTTAGTTGCAAGCTTGATGTGACAAGCTATTTTTCATACTTTAATATGCAACAATTTATTAAGAGTACTCACAAAATAAATGCCCATATACGATTCACTAAAATATATTGTATTTGTACAGCTTTATAATGAACTAAATTGCTGCTCATTATAAGTTTAATCAGCTCTGAATTGTACTTCAAGAAAAACTATTCTGTGGTTTCACTGATTTAGACTCAAGTGTTTCCTTTTTTTAATCTATAAAACTGATTGAAGAACTGTGAATTTGATGTAAAAACACAGTTCCCTTCATGATTTACATTAAAAACTATAAACTACAAGTCATAATGATGCAAAAGATTAGATGCAGACTAAAACTACCCTCCATGCCTCTAGATGGCAGCAATGGATTAATCCATCTCATGAAATAACACCCTTGTAACTGCTCTCTGTTTGCAGTTGGTATTAAGAGCATTTTTTCCCTGCAAATGTAATTTGAAATTTCGAGCAATTACTTTAAAGGTGATTTGTGTACTTTTCAAAGTTATGCTGCATGTCCTAGGATCAATGTTATTATAGTTTGGGATTTTTAATTTAGTTTTTATTTCTATTTTATATTCAATTTGTCAACAGTTTAGTTTAGTTTTTGTTATTTTTCACAGTTTGTCTGTTAGATGTAGTTTATTTTTTTGTTTTCTCAGTGTTTTGTAGTTTTTCATGGCTGCCAAAGCTGAGTGTTTACTGGTTCAATTTAAAAGTCTAATATCATTTAAATTCTCAGGACAGTCTTGTGTTACCACTATCTAGTGGTATTTTCATGTTTAATGTGAATTGTAAATGTTGCAAATTTTATAATATATGGTGAATATGGGTAAAGTGACAACTGACATTTAAGCCTGATCCACATTGTATCCATATGTATTTCCTTAAATGGTTGTAAATCATTACTAATCTAATCTTTGGGGAGTAAAAAAGGGATAATTCTACAAAATTATAAAATACAAAAATGAAAATTCTCTCATCATTTACTCATCCTCATGGCATCCCAGATGTGAATGACTTTCTTTCTTCTGCTGAACACAAATAAAGATTTTTTGGAAGAATATTTCAGCTCTGTAGGTCCATACAATGCAAGTCAATTAGGGCCAAAACTTTGAAGCTCAAAAAAGCACATAAAAGTAGTCCATAAACCATGTCTGCAGACGTTATTTGATAAGTGTGGGTGAGAAACAGATAATTATTTAAGTCCTTTTTTAATGTAAATGTTGATTCTTGACATCAACTGTCTCCTTGGCCATCATGATTTCAAGCTTGATTATGTTTCCCAGTGCCATCTAGCACTCTGCGGACTCTACTAGTAAGTGTAATCAAGCTTGAAATAATGATAGTTCCTGTAGACTGCAATTGCAAGATGTGCAGTGATAAGGGTATTATATACATTATATGTGATAAGGACATTTTGGTCAAGTCAAGTCAAGTCAATTTTATTTGTATAGCGCCTTTCACAACACACATCGTTTCAAAGCAGCTTTACAGAAGTTCAGCATTAACAGACGATAAAAATGTAATGTCTATAAAGTCGATAAATCATCATCCTTGTGCAGGGCTCCAAACTGCGACTAAAAATGGTCGCATTTGTGACCAAATAAATTTATTTGTGAGTGTAATTTCTGTCAAGGTCGCCATTGGCGACAGTAAAAGTTTACTCCCTTTTGATTTTAAAATTTGCATTACATTTCCCGAGATACATAACAAAAGTTTATATCAAAGAAATAGCGGGGAAAACGGAGTTCATTGCAGGAACTAACAATTTGAAAAAAAGAGACTGTTAGAAAACACGGTGACAGTAACAAGCATAAAAAATGCACGTGATCACATAATTGCGAAGAATGCTCCACAGACTACACTGTTAGCGAGCTGTGGGACGAAAAGGAATGGATGGAGTTAAAAAATTTAAAATATTTGGCGCCTGTTTTTCCCCCTGTAGGAGCCATTGGCTCCTTAATTGATTTTGGTCTGTTTTCACCCAAAACAGATTAGATCACTTCAGAAGACATTCATTAAACTACTATTGGATAACTTTTATAAAAAATAAAAAATTATTATCTTCAAAGTTTTGGACTAGAGCTGTAACTAACGATTATTTTTATAACTGACTAATCTAAGGATTATTAGAACGATTATTCGACTATTTGTGTGATTATTGCAGCGATTAATCATTAGCTCTTAACTCTCTTAATTCATCTTGTGCCCGACTTAAAAGATTGTATTAAATGTACTTACTAACAATAAAGAGGACAAAATCATCTTTTAAAAATACATCTAAATGACATTGATTGAATTAAATGGGAAAAACTACTTGGATTTTTATTGTTTAATTAATAAAAAATGTCACTGCAAAAATACTATTGTTATCAAGTGTTTTTTGCCTTGTTTTCATTTAAATTTGTCTAAAAATCTTTAAAACAAGATACATTTAACTGAGAAGCAACATATAAGGTATTTAGACTCTTTAAGAGACTATATCTTGAATAAAATACACTCACCTAAAGGATTATTAGGAACACCATACTAATACTGTGTTTGACCCCCTTTCGCCTTCAGAACTGCCTTAATTCTACGTGGCATTGATTCAACAAGGTGCTGAAAGCATTCTTTAGAAATGTTGGCCCATATTGATAGGATAGCATCTTGCAGTTGATGGAGATTTGTGGGATGCACATCCAGAGCACAAAGCTCCCGTTCCACCACATCCCAAAGATACTCTATTGGGTTGAGATCTGGTGACTGTGGGGGCCATTTTAGTACAGTGAACTCATTGTCATGTTCAAGAAACTAATTTGAAATGATTCGAGCTTTGTGACATGGTGCATTATCCTGCTGGAAGTAGCCATCAGAGGATGGGTACATGGTGGCCATAAAGGGATGGACATGGTCAGAAACAATGCTCAGGTAGGCCGTGGCATTTAAACGATGCCCAATTGGCACTAAGGGGCCTAAAGTGTGCCAAGAAAACATCAACCACACCATTACACCACCACCACCAGCCTGCACAGTGGTAACAAGTCAAGACTCATTCTGTTTACGCCAAATTCTGACTCTACCATCTGAATGTCTCAACAGAAATCGAGACTCATCAGACCAGGCAACATTTTTCCAGTCTTCAACTGTCCAATTTTGGTGAGCTCTTGCAAATTGTAGATTCTTTTTCCTATTTGTAGTGGAGATGAGTGGTACCCGGTGGGGTCTTCTGCTGTTGTAGCCCATCCGCCTCAAGGTTGTGCGTGTTGTGGCTTCACAAATGCTTTGCTGCATACCTCGGTTGTAACGAGTGGTTATTTCAGTCAAAGTTGCTCTTCTATCAGCTTGAATCAGTCGGCCCATTCTCCTCTGACCTCTAGCATCAACAAGGCATTTTCGCCCACAGGACTGCCGCATACTGGATGTTTTTCCCTTTTCACACCATTCTTTGTAAACCCTAGAAATGGTTGTGCGTGAAAATCCCAGTAACTGAGCAGATTGTGAAATACTCAGACCGGCCCGTCTGGCACCAACAACCATGCCACGCTCAAAATTGCTTAAATCACCTTTCTTTCCCATTCTGACATTCAGTTTGGAGTTCAGGAGATTGTCTTGACCAGGACCACACCCCTAAATGCATTGAAGCAACTGCCATGTGATTGGTTGATTAGATAATTGCATTAATGAGAAATTGAACAGGTGTTCCTAATAATCCTTTAGGTGAGTGTATATGTGTATTTTGATAAGGGTATTTTTTCACTCGTTCATACTTCTGCCAGTGCAGTAAAGAAAAAATGTACTCATATTCAAGATATTTGCTCTTATATGTTGCTCCTCGGGAAAATTTATCTATTTTTTAAGGATTTTTCGATATTTTCAAAAATTTAATTATGAAAATTAATTAAATATTATATTCAAAATTCTCTGATAACAATTTTTTTTCTGCATTATAGCTGCTAAAGTAAATGTAAATAAGGAGTTTTAAATATTTATATTGGAAAACAAACCCAAAAAGACAAATAAAAAAAAGATATTTTTGAATTGTATAATGGGCTAAGACTACACCCTCTCACCTTTCTGTTCACTTGATTTCGATCCATCTTTAACTCACAAAAAAACAAACTCTTTCTTTTTTATAGAGCTGCATATCGCCAATTTTCTTCACCACCGTGACACTCATATTGTAATTCATTATGTTGCGAGCAATCACTATTAAAAAATCTAGCTGCAGCAAGCGTGTGCCAGTGATGAGCTTCTCCGAGCAAGACGTGTGTATCAGCTGGGAGAATGACCACATAGACAAATGGCAGTTTCTGAGTTTGTGCTTATTTATAAAGCACAAAATATTATTTGAACTTTAATAAGGGATGCATTAAATACAGAACACCGGGTATGGCTCCACTTTATTTCACGACGACACAGCTTCTTATTTACTTATTTTGCATTTTTGTATTATAATACTCTGCGATCTATCACCTTAATCTGTTTGGAAAGTTTGGAGTGTGTCTGGACTGTGAGCTGTTCTTTCTTCCTCTCCTCAATGAAGTACGAGCTGAAGTGCTGCCCTCCCTCGTCATCATTAGCGTTTCAAAAGATCTCGTTTTGTGTTAAATTAAATCAGATGACTATTCAACAGTTTGCAGACAATTTTTTATTGTCGAAGTTGTCGATAATGTCAACTAATCGTTTCAGCCCTATTTTGGACCCTGCTGACTTGCATTGAATGGACCAACAGAGCTGAAATAGTCTTCTAAAAATCTTTGTTTGTGTTCAGTAGAAGAAATAAAGTATGATAGTATTTTCATTTTAGGGTCAAATATCCCTTTATCTTTTTGAGGTTTTAGATGTGTGGCAGGTCTCATTTTATGATCACTGGTGGGAAAAGCAATGGTAAAGAAAATAACAGAAATTTGAGGTAAATCATGTTAAGTTTATTAAAAAAAAGTATGTGAAGGTGTATATGAAAATATAAAAAAAATTCCAAATAGATGTAGATATTTTCCTGAGAATATTTTTTCTCCTGTCCCACTTTACCAGTAGTGCTTAAAAAATCTGGGATTTGGTCAAAAGAGTGTCTTCAAAGTTTCTACATCCCAGTATTGAATTTGTTTTCATTTTGACAAAGGTAGAAGACATTCTAAGCTTTCTTTAAAGGTATCATTTTAGATTATCTGTCATTTAAATTATAATTCAAAGTGTCAAGAAAAGTAACATTTCCAAAAGTGTTCCACTTTGCCCATATTCACCCAAGTATAACAAAAACTAAATCAAAATTTAGATTTTTTTTCCAATAATTTCAGTTTTTATTTTTATTTTAGTTAACGAAAATTATTTGAGTTAGTTTTCATTTAGTTTTGTTAACTATAATAACACTTCCTAGGATAAGATATATCAATATGGGAAGTTTTTTAAAACTTAAAAAAAAAATCCTTACATGATTCATTCTGACTTTAGTACATACACATTTTTATAATCCAAATATCCCATAAATACTGGTTCAATTCTGATACAATCGAAATGTAATACTCTAGCTCAAAAAGACAAGTCCATATTTTATTTTTTATTTTTTATGTCACAGGACACAGACAATTCCACAAAACCTCCCTAATCCAAGCTGGAATTCCCTTAATGGAGTGTGACCTCAAAAGGAGAGGGTAAAAGCCTGAAGAGAAACAATGCACAAAGGTATTTCCTCCTTGTCTACTCATTTCAAAAGGGAGGGAGACAACAATACACCACACTTGACAGATCCATGGCTTGATTACAACTCATTAAAAAGTGTAGAAAAAAATGTAGAAACTTTATAAAAAACGTAGAAACTGGCAAGATATCAATTCTTTCCAAGCTGAGCTCCAAAACATTCCATAAGGTTGAAATGAAGGTTATGGTAACGTTTAGTAGTCTTCAAATTAAGACATTTAGTAGTCTTCATTTAATGATAACAATCTACTGAGCCCAAGTAATAAAAGACACACCATAAAGTTTAAACCAAAAGTGTTATATTAACAAATATCTAGCTTTGATTTACATTTCATTTAATTTATGGTATTTTTTCTAAACTAACCCTTAACCTTGATGTTGGTACCGCCATGCTCTACCAGTTCAGCATTCATTAATTTAGTCATCCTTATTATCCTTGTTATATTGTTTTACTGTGTTTGAAAGGAAGCCCCATAATGTTTACAAATGAAACAGCATTAATAAGAGAAAAATGTCCATGATCAGAGTTGTACTCAGGACAGGGTGGGGGGTTGGAGTATAGAGCATCAGCTGGACAAGCCCATTAGCCCTCATCACGAATCCTATTAGATATGAGAGATTGAAGGACTCTAATCTGCATTTTCAGAAGCAGGAAACAAAGAGACATAATTGTTCACTCACCCTAGCACATCACCAATGGTAAACAGCTTCTTATTTCGATCTTTGCACACAACAATTGATTTATATCAATATGATACAATCGTTATTTGAAATTGGCTCATCTATCTAACTCAGTTTGCTTCTATTTAAATGTCAATCACTGTGAAATATTGTAATAATTATTTAACTAATTAAAGGAACATTTTGGGTTCAGTAAAAGTTATGCTCAGTCCACAGCATTTGTGGCATAATGTCAAATACAACAAACTTGTCTCTGCATTTACAAATCTGGGTTGCATTGAGGCAATTAAAATGGTTGTGAATGGGGCCAACTTGAAAACGTTAAAGGACTTACCATTTCAATAGTATAGCTACAAGTCAAACAATATGCGTGTGAAAAAAATCACTTAATAACCTTTTCTGTGAAAAGTTATAGCCAATTTTACAACTTGACGATGTAATGGCATAACCCTAAAACCCTAAAATGACTGTACAAGCTTTACAGCTCAAATAATCCATGAGTTTTAACAGAAGAATTAATGTAAGTGCTTATTAAAAATATAAGCTTCACATTTCTGCCTTTAAAGCCACCAAAAAATAGCTCCATTCACTTCCAATGTATGTGCCTCTCTGTAACAGATTATTGCTGTTTTTAAACAAAACAACATTGTGCCATAAATAAAAATCGATTGAGCTTAACTTGTATTGAACCCAGGAATTTTCTCATAACTACACCTATCTAGAACTTCTCACCATCCAAAGAAATGTTTTATGCATTAATAAATAGTTTCAAAGATGAATACACTCACTGAGCACATTATTAAGAACACTATGGTCCTAATAAAGTGCCCGACGTGGTCTTCTGCAGTTGTAGCCCATCCGCCTCAAGGTTCGATGTGTTGTGCATTCTGAGATAATTTTCTGCTCACGACAATTGTACAGAGTGGTTATCTGAGTTACCCTAGCCTTTCTGTCTGCTGAACTGCTACTCACTGGATATTTTTTAGGGCCCAAGCATTGAAAGTGTGGTACTTTGGTACTTTTAGGGTACTTAAAATGTGCTGAAACTCTTGAAATTTTGCATACACATCAGAGTCATCGGCCATTAGGGCTGGGCAAAGGGGGGGGGGGGGGGGGGGGTCGGGGGGGGATGTAGGGGGTGCTCTGTAGTGCCCCCTGTAATTCTGAAATGGGGGCATTTAAGGGAATTTCTGTAGCACCCTCTTTTTCACCTACAATCACCAAAATTGGTACATATATAGTTCTCATCAAGCCGGACAAATTTCATCATTATGGTCATTAGCTCTGACCCAACAGGAAGTCGGCTATTGTGGATTTTTTGAAAATAGCAGGCTTTGAAGTTTTAAATACTCCACCTATGAGATTAATTTGACTGGCACCAAATGTGGGCAACATTATGCCAAGACATTGAAGGTGAAGGGATACTTGATATCTTAAATACTGTTGCCATTGCAATGCATTCAAAGTTATCATTCCTTTATTTGTGTATAATTGTGGTTTTGAAGCACTTGGCATGCTTAAAATGTCATGAAATTTGACACACACATCATAGTTGTTGGCTATTAGGCCTGGGCAAAAGTTAACACATGTGTGTGGAGGGGGGCTCTATAGCACAACCTTTTGACCAAAGTGGTGGGGTCAGTTTCACCTAATCACCAAACTTTGTACATATATTGTACTCATCATCATGGGCAATTTTCAAAATAACAATCATTAGCTTCGTCCCACAGGAAGTCGGCCATTTTGGATTGAATTATTTTTAAACACGATAAAGAATCATATCTTATCTAATTCCACAACAGGGCTCCAAACAAAAAATCAATTAAGGAGCCACTGGCTCCTATAGGGGGAAAAACAGGCGCCAACTATATTCATTTTTAACTCCTTCCATTCCTTTTCGTCCCGCAGCTCGCATGCAAGGAAAACTGCGCATGCTAACAGTGTAGTCTGTGGAGCATTCTTCGCAATTATGTGATCACGTGCATTTTTTATGCTTGTTACTGTCACCGTGTTTTCTCACAGTCTCTTTTTTTTTTAAATGTTTAGTTCCTGCAATGAACTCCGTTTTCCCCGCTATTTCTTTGATATAAACTTTTGTAATGTATTTCGGGAAATGTAATGCAAATTTTAAAATCAAAGGGAGTAAATTTTTACTGTCGCCAATGGCGACCTTGACAGAAATTACACTCGCAAATAAATTTATTTGGTCGCAAATGCGACCATTTTTAGTCGCAGTTTGGAGCCCTGCACAATGATGATGATTTATCGACTTTATAGACATTACATTTTTATCGTCTGTTAATGCTGAACTTCTGTAAAGCTGCTTTGAAACGATGTGTGTTGTGAAAGGCGCTATACAAATAAAATTGACTTGACTTGACTTGAATTCAGATTTTTTTGGGGGAAAATTGCAGGCCCTGAACTTTTAAATAGTCCTCCTAGGGGATTCATGTGACTATCACCACATTTAGGCAACATTACGCAAATACATTGATGACACTAAATTGCGAACATATTTTTTATATATCAATCAGTGTTGCCATGGTGATGTGGTAAATTAACATCAAAACATTGGGAAACAGGAAGTGTCTCATAAGGTCTGCATGCATCGTGTGATTTACATCAAAATTGAGCCGTATCTTTGGCCTTGCGGGCTGATCACACTGATGTGACTATTGTGGGTCACAGACATGCTCTGAACCTTTAAATACTCCTCCTAGGGGAGCAACATTATGACAAGACAATGAAGATGCTAAATTGTGAACAAATTAACTATATATAAAATGGGGTTGCCATGGCGAGGCATAAAATTAATGGTGAAAAATGGGAAACAGGAAGTGTCTCATATCTTCTGTGTGCAATGTGTGATTTAGATAAAAATTTAGATGCATGTTTAGTCTTGGGAGCTAATCACATGGATGTGACTATTTTGGGTCACAGTCATAGCGCCACCATCTGGCAGCAGGAAGTGTGGCTCTTAGAACAGACTTTAATATAGTCCTCTTATACAGTATTTACTCAAATTGCTTAAAAAATATTTAGACAAATGTCAAATGCCAAATGCATGTGTCCACCTTGCATTGTTTTACAAAAGCCACCGGGTGGAAATAGACCAGTTGTGATTGGGCTCGTCATCGCTGCTTGAAGCTATATTTATTTTATGGCAACATTCTGAGTAAAATCTAGAGCCATGGTACTCAACAGGCAACCTTTTGTTGCCTGTGTGATGTTGTCACCACATAAAATTATTGAATGTGAATGAATTTTCAGGTGTCAATTTTCTAGAGCCTTTACTGTAATTCTCAGTATTGATAAAATGCTGAAACATAATAGAGCAAATGGATAAAAATTATGAATTAATCGACAATTCCACAAATATAAATTAGATTATAAGCCCCTTTATATAACATGTGTGCGGGGTCAGTCTAAAGGCCAACTGCGGACGGCGATGCGACAGAGAGAGAGCTTTAACGGGCAGCTGCCCCTTGTGTGTTTGTGTCTTTTTATTATTTAAATGTTGTTTATCTCATCAAGCCAGTTCTCGCCTCCTCCTTTCCATTAATACTTTACACACAGTTTAAATTTTTTTAAAGAACCACACTTTTACAATAAATTTGCTATATATCTATATGTTCTATTTTATTTTACTTGAGTTAATTATATGTGTCTATGATATATTAAATAGCATATAGTGTAGTCTGCTCACCTTATTAATATAAAAAAGTAATTAAAAGTTGAGTACCCCTGCTCTAGAGACTGTTGTGTGTGAAAAAGGTAATTTTGAAATGTAAAAAAAAAACTAAAAAAAGGTAAATTCCTATTGTGTTCTAACCAATAGTATGACACACAAAAAATATATAATTTTGTCTCTCTATTAAAGGTTTAAGACTTTCCACAAATCAGAGGAACCAAATGATAAAGAAGAACTTGGCATGAATAACATTTCAAGTGGTAACTTGCAAGGTTGTAGAGTCTCAACAGGCATTTCATTTAAGAGAACAAGTTTAACTGAATGGCATGCCTTTAAAATGCCTTTGTTGCCTGCTAACACAAATTTATTCCAGAAAAAGAAGAAGAGAGCATTCGTAAGGAGGTTATTTACATTACTATAAAAAATTTACTATTAAGGTTCTACCACAGTTATTATGTGTTGGCTGGAACTTTAGAGAATGACTGCACCCCTGTAACCAGACAGAGCAAACAACTGTGAAATTAATTGTGATGGCTTTGTACATGAATTTTGTACTCAAATTCATTGTTCTCAGTCACTCTTTTGAGTATACACACAGAGAAGATTGATAAGAGTGTGCAAGAAAGGCAGTTAGTGTTTCAACACTCAAGTTCTACCATGGTTATACATGAGTGAAGAGCGAAAGAAAAGGTGAAGAGTGCAGGTTTGGCTCCAGGCTAGTGAAGAGGGATGCTCAATAACAGATCACAGAGATCACCCTCAGATCTCCTTACAGGCCAAAGATCAAAGCCACAGCTGGGGTTTTAACTGGAAAATTAATCAAAAGATATATTTGCCTTCAAAAATCAGAAGTCTCAGATATGGACCGATTGGCTAAATGCATAGTTAATGAGAGGAAGCAAGAATTTCAAATTGTATAACTTTTTATAAAAGTTATAGGGTCACACAAGCTTCTTAATCAAAAATGTCAACACATTCCTCATCTTAAGCCACCAAAATGAAAATATGAGGAACAAAATCACAATATATCTAGGCGTTTTTGACATTTGACGTTTTTATGATGTTTATATATATATATATATATATATATATATATATATATGTGTGTGTGTGTGTGTGTGTGTGTGTGTGTGTGTGTGTGTGTGTTAGATAAACATCACAAAAACTACAAACTACAGTGATTCCACTAGACACACACATACACAAACCCTTTCTTCATGATGAAGATTAGAAGCCTCTTCACAATAATCCAAATTTTTTACCCAAAAGTATGTTTATTTTTTTTTTGTGTGTAGACATACACTCACCTAAAGGATTATTAGGAACACCTGTTCAATTTCTCATTAATGCAATTATCTAATCAACCAATCACATGGCAGTTGCTTCAATGCATTTAGGGGTGTGGTCCTGGTCAAGACAATCTCCAGAACTCCAAACTGAATGTCAGAATGGGAAAGAAAGGTGATTTAAGCAATTTTGAGCGTGGCATGGTTGTTGGTGCCAGACGGGCTGGTCTGAGTATTTCACAATCTGCTCAGTTACTGGGATTTTCACGCACAACCATTTCTAGGGTTTACAAAGAATGGTGTGAAAAGGGAAAAACATCCAGTATGTGGCAGTCCTGTGGGCGAAAATGCCTTGTTGATGCTAGAGGTCAGAGGAGAATGGGCCGACTGATTCAAGCTGATAGAAGAGCAACTTTGACTGAAATAACCACTCGTTACAACCGAGGTATGCAGCAAAGCATTTGTGAAGCCACAACACGCACAACCTTGAGGCGGATGGGCTACAACAGCAGAAGACCCCACCGGGTACCACTCATCTCCACTACAAATAGGAAAAAGAATCTACAATTTGCAAGAGCTCACCAAAATTGGACAGTTGAAGACTGGAAAAATGTTGCCTGGTCTGATGAGTCTCGATTTCTGTTGAGACATTCAGATGGTAAAGTCAGAATTTGGCGTAAACAGAATGAGTCTTGACTTGTTACCACTGTGCAGGCTGGTGGTGGTGGTGTAATGGTGTGGTTGATGTTTTCTTGGCACACTTTAGGCCCCTTAGTGCCAATTGGGCATCGTTTAAATGCCACGGCCTACCTGAGCATTGTTTCTGACCATGTCCATCCCTTTATGGCCACCATGTACCCATCCTCTGATGGCTACTTCCAGCAGGATAATGCACCATGTCACAAAGCTCGAATCATTTCAAATTAGTTTCTTGAACATGACAATGAGTTCACTGTACTAAAATGGCCCCCACAGTCACCAGATCTCAACCCAATAGAGCATCTTTGGGATGTGGTGGAATGGGAGCTTCGTGCCCTGGATGTGCATCCCACAAATCTCCATCAACTGCAAGATGCTATCCTATCAATATGGGCCAACATTTCTAAAGAATGCTTTCAGCACCTTGTTGAATCAATGCCACGTAGAATTAAGGCAGTTCTGAAGGCGAAAGGGGGTCAAACACAGTATTAGTATGGTGTTCCTAATAATCCTTTAGGTGAGTGTATTTGCCTTGTGCATTCAGCTTAACATTGTTGTCATTGGTGGTCAGATTAGTTAACTGCTGCTGTCCATTTCAGTGGTTCTAAACTGTGGTAAGAGTGACGTTTGAGGCATATGATACTGATAACTGGCAATCTTTTCTTTTTCTTTTTGTTGTGTGTCAGAACAAGCTCTTCTGGCACTATGGTTCATTGTATGATTTAATGGACATACACATGCTTGGCTAAATATATGACAATCTTTAATTTTTGGGATATGAGCAGTATTACTGTCCTGAATTTAAAACAATTTGGTCATGAATTTCAACACTGTGACAATTGTTCCACTGACTGGTGGGTTCTAAGGCAACAATTCTGCGACATTACACTGACCAGTATAACACACTTTGGGCACAGGGTTTATTAATGTGTATTTAAAATCATTGAGGCTTGCCCAATCTCAAACCCCATGGCACGTGCCTGGAATAGAGTAAAGTAACATTACATTGATATGAAAGGAAATTTAGTGAAAGTACTATAGAAAGGGTCTGTCCTGCAAAGAGGATGATGAGATTAGAGAGAAAGCAACAGAGATGACAGGATGAAGTGAGGGAGAAGAGATGAGAGAAAGTGAAGATAAGAGTGATGAGACAAGAAAAAGTTTAGCACTGTGGTGTTACAAGACTAATACCATGGTACTAGATGATGATTATATTCATATTTCATGATATTTTAATGTTACTTCAAAAAATACCATGGTTTTACTATAGTACATGCTAAAATATGACATTACTATGGACCATGTCTAAAAACATAATAAAACCATGGTACTATTATTTGTGAAGATGGAAATAATGGAAAAATTTGAATATGTATATAATCATGGAAAAGTATATATAAGTATAGGTACTACCCATTCAAAACAAAATGGTAACATTTCACTTGCTTCCTTTTATTTAGAAAATATTCAGATATTTACATTGTGGAAATATATAAAATATTGGTTGGTATGAGGACTTAGGCAAATGTTCCACTTTAGTGACAAAAAATGGTAGTGAAGCTTACAGTATTTGGTTCCATTTTATCTTTTTTAAAACATCCTCAAAGGTTTGAACAGTACTGTAAAAAATATATGTATAGTTGTAGTCAGAAGTTATACACCTTAGCCAAATATATTTAAACTCAGTTTAAAACACATTTAATCGTAGAAATAATTCCCTGTCTTTGGTAAGTTAGGATCATTACTTTATTTTAAGAATGTGAAATGTCAGTGGTGGTGGCGTAGTGGGCTAAAGCACATAACTGTTAATCAGAAGGTTTGCTGGTTCAATCCCCACGGCCACCACCATTGTGTCCTTGAGCAAGGCACTTAACTCCAGGTTGCTCTGGGGGAATTGTCCCTGTATTAAGTGCACTGTAAGTTGCTTTGGATAAAAGGATCTGCCAAATGCATAAATGTAAATGTCAGAATATGGAATGGAATAGTAGAGAGAATTATTTATTTCGGCTTTTATTTCTTTCATCACATTCTCAGTGGGTCAGAAGTTTACATACACTTTGTTAGTATTTGGTAGCATTGCCTTTAAATTGTTTAACTTGGGTCAAACATTTTGGGTAGCCTCCCACAAGCTTCTCACAAAAAGTTGCTGGAAGTTTGGCCCATTCCTCCAGACAGAACTGCTATAACTGAGTCAGGTTTGTAGGACTACTTGCTCGCACACGCTTTTTCAGTTCTGCCCACAAATTTTCTATCGGACTGAGGTCAGGGCTTTGTGATGGTCACTCCAATACCTTTACTTTGTTGTCCTTGAGCCATTTTGCCACAACTTTGGAGGTACACTTGGGGTCATAGTCCATTTGGAAGACCCATTTGCGACCAAGCTTTAACTTCCTGGCTGGAGTCTTGAGATGTTGCTTCAATATATCCATATAATTTTCCTTCCTCATGATGCCATCTATTTTGTGAAGTGCACCAACCCCTCCTGCTGCAAAGAACCTCCACAACATGATGCTGCCACCCACATGCTTCACGGTTGGGATGGTGTTCTTCGGCTTGCAAGCCTCACCCTTTTTCCTCGAAACATAACAATGGTCATTATGGCCAAACAGTTACATTTTTGTTTCATTAGACCAGAGGCCATTTCTCCAAAAAGTAAGATCTTGTGCACTTGCAAACTCAAGTCTGGCTTCTTCCTTGCTGAGAAGCCTTTAAGGTTATGTCGAAATAGGACATCTTCACAAGGTCCTTTGCTATTGTTCTGGGATTGATTTGCACTTTTCGCACCAAACTACTTTCATCTCTAGTCTCCTACCAGAGCGGTATGATGGCTGCATAGTCCCATGGTGTTTATATTTGCTTACTATTTACCTTCAGGCATTTGTAAATTGCTTCCAAGGGTGAACCAGAATTGTGGAGGACCACAATTATATTTCTGAGGTATTGACTGATTTATTTTGATTTTCCCATGATGTCAAGCAAAGAGGCGCTGAGTTTTAAGGTAGGCCTTAAAATACATCCACAGGAATACCTCCAATTAACCAAATAGCATATTAGGAGCTAACTGGCTAATTCCCTAAAGGCTTGACTTCATTTTCTGGAATTTTCTAAGCTTCTTAAAGGCAGAGTTAACTTAGTGTTAACTTAACTTCTAACCCACTGGAATTGTGATAGAGTCAATTTAAAGTGAAAATATCTGTCTGTAAACAATTGTTGAAAAAATTACTCATGTCATGCACAAAGTAGATGTCCTAAAAGACTTACCAAACGATAGTCTGCTAATATGAAATCTGTGGAGTGGTTTAAAAATGTGTTTTAATGATATATATATATATATATGTTAGTGTAAAAGTGTAAAAGATGTGTAAAAAATTTCATAATTTACATTATAAAAAGCATTAAAGTAAAAACAAACAGTCTGTTCCTGATATCATGGTCAATAAGAAATATTAAAATGTTCTTGGCAGGTGTGGAAAAAGTAAATTTTGGACCCTGAATGTGTCCTTTAAGCTCAACTAAGTTGTTTATATATAAAACATTATGTAGAATAAAATCGTAATTTTATTCTACATCAATACGAAACAAAAACAAAGGAGCATTTGCAGGACAATTGGAAATGTCCATTCTTTTAAACAGCTCTATTGTTACCACATACAAGAACAACCAAACAGAAAACAACCACAGAAAGGAGACCAATCCCTAAACCATTTTACAGATAACAAGTTCAGGGTCAGTGATATATCAAGAGATATAACTTCATCATGTTTAAAAACCCCAGAGAGATACTTCCATTAACTTCCAAAACGTCTGTTTGGTTAGCAACCTAGTTCTCCTGTTATTTCTTTTGGTCTCTTTGCTAATAGTTTTAAAACATAATTTTCACATAATCAGAAACTACTGATATAGATATGCCATGATTTTTCTTACCTCTCTGATTAATCTGATTTCATTTTTGTTATCTTTAAAATCTGAAATAATTCATTCAAAATAAGACACTTGTATAGATTGACACTGGAGGGCTGAAATTCAATACTGAGCAATATTCAGAGTGCACAACAACTTGCGCATCTGTACTTGAATCTGTGTGTGTATGTTTGTGATTAAAGCCCAGTCAAGAGTGGTAGATTTACAATGAAGCATTGAAAGTTAAACTGTACAGGCACCAGTGTCCCGAACAACACATCAACCAAGTATGCAGTAAGACACCACAGAGAAAGACTACTCAACATGACTTATTGTTGACCTCTCTCAAACACATGCATGCACAAAATGATTTACACTCTGTGAAAAATCAGTTATAATCATGACACATCTAACAAACTTTAACCCCTCAGGGTAACTTACAAGGAGCAAGTGAAGGCAACTACTGAAGGTCAATAAGACTTGATTTCTCACATGATAACAATTAATTCACACGTCTGACCCTCGCATGGTGCCACGTGACTCCTCAATTTCTGTGTTTCTTTGCCAACTCTAACCATTTCTTTTTGTTTTTCTGTTTCAAAAGTGGCTTTTTTCATGATAACCTTCATTCCTCAAAACAATGACTGACTGACTGATGAGTTTCCAGAGAAAGCCATTTCTTTTTTGCCATTTTTCACCTAATATTGACCTTAAGACATGCCAGCCTATTGCATACTGTGGCAACTCAAAAACAAACACAAAGGCAATGATAAGCTTCATTTAACAAACCAAATAGCTTTCAGCTGTGTTTGAAATAATGGCTAGAAAGTAATTTTCTAGTACCAATTTAGCAATTTAGCAAGATTACTCAAGGATAAGGTGTTGGAGTGATGGCTGCTGGAGCCAGCACCCACGCCCGCCACGGCCAACGAGCCAGCGCTGCCAGTGCTCATGAACACGGAGGTCATTCCCCAGTCGCTGCCAGTGCTCAAGACCATGGCGGTCATTCCCCAATCTCTGCCCTTGTTCATGACCATGGGGTCATTCCCCAGTCTCAGCCTGTACTCACGACCACAGAGGTTGTTCCTGAGTCTCTGCCAGTATTCCCAACTACGGAGGTCGTTCCCAAGTCTTTGCAAGTGTTCACGACCACGGAGGTCGTTCACGAGTCTCTCTGCCAGTGTTCACATCCACAGGGGTTGTTCCCGAGTCTCTCCCAGTCTTCAAGACCATGGAGGTCATTCCCAAGACACTCCCAGTGCTCACAACCACAGAGGTCCTTTCCCAGTCATCCAGGACTTTTACCCCCGAGCCTCCCACAGCTCTGCCTTCCATGGCTTCGGCCCTCTAGCCTCCCACGGCTCCGCCTTCCATGTCTCCACCATGGAAGAGACTCTCCCGGCTCCTCCTGCCTTCGTCGAGCCTCTCCCGACTCCGCCCACAGAGTCTTCCACGGCTTCGCATGCTCCCCCAGAGTTTTCTCCTCCAGCGGCTCTGCCTGCTCCCCCAGAGACTCTTCCTCCTGCGGCGCCACCAACTCCTCCAGAGACTCCTTCTCCAGTGGCTCAGCCCGCTCCACCAGAAACTCCTCCATCAGCGGTTCTATCCACCTTACCAGAGACTCCTCTTACAAGCGCCTGATCTGCTCTGGTCACCTTGGTGTCCTAGTCATCCGCCTGATCTGCTCTAGTCACCTTGGTCTCCTGGCTGTCCGCCTGATCTGCTCTGGTCTCCTTGGTCTTATGGCCGTCCGCCTGATCTGCTCTGGCCTCCTTGGTCTCCTGGCTATCCGCCTCAACTGCTCTGGTCTCCCTGGTCTCCTGGCCATCCGCCTGATCTGCTCTGGTCTCCTGGTCGACTGCCTAGTCTACTCTGGTCTCCTTGGTCTCCTGGCCATCCGTCTGATCTGCTCTGGTCTCCTTGGTCTCATGGCCATCCACCTGAACTGCTCTTGTCTCATTGGTTTCCTGGCCATCCACCTGATTAGCTCTGGTCTCCTTGGTCTTCTGGCCGTCCACCTTATCTGTTCTGGTCTCCTTGGTCTCCTGGCTGTCCACCTGATCTGTTCTGGTGTCCTTGGTCTCCTGGCTGTCCGCCTGACCTGCTCTGGCCTCTTTGGTCTCCAGCTCCACCTCAGCTCTTTGAAACTCTGGCTCCAGCTTGATCCTCTGAGCCTGCAGCATCATCCTCGCTCTGCATCCCTCCGGCTCCGCCTTGGTCTCAAACCTCCCTGACTTTGCCTTGTTCCTCTGCTCCCCTTGCCCCCTTGAACTGCCTGTTTCCCCATTCCCCCCCACACCCTATAGACAATTATTTTTGGAATGTCTTGAATCCGCTCCTTAAAAGGGGGCTCTGTCAAATATTCCTTGTTTTTGTGCTTTGACTTTTATGGTGAAATTCTTGTTTAGTTCCCCATTTCTGTTTCCTGTTTGTTCAGGAGCTTCTTTGATTATCTTTGTTTTATTAAAGCTGCGTTTAGATCCTCATTCCACGCCTGTCTCGTCACACTCTCCTCAATCAAGCATAAGTTGAAGTGCTGCTCTCCTGCGTCATCATTAGTTTCATATCTGATCTCATGTTGCGTTAAATGAGATCAAAATCTACTCGACAATGGAAATTTTTGTAGACAATTTTTTATTGTCGACATTGTAGATAATGTCGACTAATCGTTTCAGCCCTAGACTAAACCGTACCATAGTCCAACTGGCTATGTTCACGCAATCTGTTTTTAGGATTGACAACTGTATTTTTGTTCTTTTATACAACAGCTTACAGTAGCAGTCTTTATGAACAACAAATCTATTAATTTTATGACTGAACTGTGTGTGAACGTAACTCTATTTAGCACTCTTAAACAGGACTGACTGTCTGAACAATATCTCATCAAAAAGAAAGAAAAAACCTCTGAAAATTTGCCAATGGCTGAGCAGGGCTGTCCAAATGTCTCTCCATGGTGCTGATTTGTTAATTCTTTTGACTATTTCCCTTCATTCTCTTCTGCACTACTCCCTTTCCTCCCATTGAAAACAATATTTCTAGGGCTTGTCATGTGTCAAACACTGTTCCCTTTCCTGTCCCCCCAACTTCCTTCCCATCAGCACCAATTGCAGACCTGTATTTGCATCAAGGTCCTTGTTATGGAATTCGACCTATGGTCAGCCATCAACATTCCATTAACTGGATACCAGCACATATTCATTAAAGAGGGATTCTCACTTTTCAACAAATGATTACCATTCTGCAGACGCCTTGAGGATTCTTCTTAAGAGAATGGTTACCATTAAGTGGTTAGTGTGTGAAATCTAAAACTTCATGGTCTCTGGGTGACCTCCAAGTAATACAAAGACTTCAGAGGTAGCCATCCTAGTCTACCCAGAATATAAATCTTCAACACAATTAATCCAGACATCCACCAGAAAACATGGGGCTATAGGTTATAACATCTCCAATTTCAAATAATTATGAAGATATAATGGCAGGTTATGTATTCTCATTTTGCAGAAACTATGTTCCAATAAAACATTTTTTTAAAAGTTGACAAAATGGATGTCTCAGCTAAATTCCCCAATCTAAGTTCTAATTTATAAAAAAAAAATTTCCATGGCAGGTTCTGTTTGCTACAATCACTCTGATGTCCAAAAATCTACATTGTGATAAAGCAAAACAACACACTTAATGAGGAATATTATCACAAAGCCACACCGATCTTGCAAAAAATCATTGACAGGGAGTTAAAAGTTTTGTCTGCTAAAATTGGTGTATGTTTTCAGAAAGTCAGAAATGCCCCTCCAAGTGGCCGAAGATGGAAGTACAGTTGCAATGTACTGCACAAGCGCAAGGACTTACTACTTTGAATAGATGTGTGGTGAAAGGCACAGCGCATCTAATTTACAGAAACATTTTGAGTTGAAGACTTTTCAGATTTGATACATTGTGTCCAAATATGGTGGAAAAACGATTAGAACACACCTGTTTGCCATGTGATCATGTTGCACATAGCTGTGACTCTCATGAACTTATACTTTGATATATCTCTTTACGATGTGTGCCATTTTTACAAACCAAAGTCAAAGAATATGCAGCATTTTGAGAAAATACAACACAATATATCTAGTCCCTGCTGATAGAGAAAAGCCCCCCTTTCCTGCAGTATCTAAATATTCCATGCATGTAAAACAAAAAACTCCCAAAAGCTTTGAAACAAACTTGATTTGAACTCCAAGTCTGCATTTAGTATTTTTTTTAGGTTTTACCAGGCAGAGTTCAAAGATTTGAAAAAAGATTCCTTTGCACAGTGATGCGAGTTTATGTCAGCCTTAGCAGATCTATAATTGAGCATAAAAAACATCTTCAACACTCACAGTAACGGGTAAGAACTCAACTTGACACTACTTGTTTATCATGTTTATGATAATCATACACCTGAGGGGGTCTGTGCTTTTTCAAGACAGGATTTTCAACTTTTCTCGCTGTTTGGGTGGCAGTGACTATGGGCAGGGGTAATGTCTGGGTTAAACATCTGTTGAAATACATTGAAATAATTAATTATTAAATAATTTTATCAAATTGAGCAAGAAGCGCCATTGAGTGCAAAATCTTCCCATTTAATCCCAGGCCATTTTACTAATTTAAGTTGTACAGGGGTTTTAAAACTGTGCATGTTATTGTTATGAAGCTTGCATGTAAAACAGATGTTTAACCTCATGCGACCACTTCTGCGCTGTCATTGTGTGTTACCTTCGCTATACGCAATGCATAATTTCAATTCATTTAAACCAACTGATCTCATTTCAGTAGACTCTGGGCTGTCAGTAAAAGGTTAAACTTCAGAGTTTGTAAGAATTTGTCTTTGGGAGAAACAGCAACAAAACTATATCTGGTAAGAAACCTAATTAAGAGTTTTACATTAAAACCTGTTTGAATCAAAAGATTCAATTCGATATGCCATTTGTAACTATTTGAGTGATTTATTGCGAAAAGGCACGCAGCTAAACTCAATGTACACTACTGTGTACAATAGCACAAGGTTTTCATGCATTTCGAACCGAACCATTCTACGACCAGTGAAGACAGACAGCACACTGGAGGTTAAGTCATTCACTAAATAGGGAGCAAGGGAGTATCTTATAGCTTTCCTATGAAGCCAAGTGCATTAAATTCAAACATCCTATCAAAAGTTCAGTTTCAGGCTGCAAATGATGTTTGGACCACTCAACATGTATGGCTGACATGGGACAATGGTAATCAGTACTTAGATTCAAAATGTATAATGTATAACTTTATTTTAACATGGTTGGCAGTGACTGGATGATGCTGGTCATTACTTTGAATCAGAATTATTTATGCTAATTTCTGATGCAATCTCTGTAACAACTCCAAAACATGAAATCCAACACTCCTGGAAATATAATAAACAATTTCATAATAAAAAAATCTCTCTCTATAGCTTGGTATTATTTTAAATGTCATAACTTAGTCCCGCTGTCCACGTGTGTGGACATACATTTTTAGGAAAACGATTTCCTCTAGATTTTTATTTTATTTATTTATTTTTATGTTTATTAGTTGCTACTAGTCGATACAAATCAAAAAGGGAAATGGAAAATGCACACAGCAGCAATGCTGATGTCTAATCAGTTTAATTTTGTGTTTTGCTTTTGGTAATATAACATAAGGGCAAATAAAAACAATGTATATTGGAAATAGCATGCCAGCCAAATATTTTGTTTTGTGATTTAGTGACCTTTTTGAATAGTCTTACAACAAAGATTTTGACAAGACCTAAAAACATGTATCTAAGGTCCTTTATTCAAAAAAACGGACTTTTTAAAAGGTTTATAGTGCCTAGACTTTTAAGGAAATTGTCATGTATTCCCTGTTTTTGTCTAGACTTTTATGTTGAAATTCTTGATTAGTTCCCCATTCCTGTTACATTTGTAGTTCTTTGTAGTTTTATTTCATGATTGGTTAACCCTGATTGTTTCTCCAGGTGTTCCTTGTTGTCTCATGTTTATTTATGCCCTTGTTTCCCCTGGTTTCTTTGTCAGTCTTTGCATGTGTTTGGTTCCCTGTTCTTTATATTCTGAGTATTTTGTTTATCTTTTGTTTCATTAAAGCTTTGTTTAGATCCTCATTGCTCACCTGCCTTGTTACAGAAATCACACAGTAAACTGCTATTGGCATGTTCAGAAATGCTAATATATTGCTAGTAAAGGTTTGAGAAGTTAAAGTTCTCAAAGTGTCCTTCAGACTTTTAAGTCATTGTGTCAAATGGTAGAGTTAATATGAGGTTGAGGTTAACTATAAAATAGGCTAATGGTTATCAATATAAGGGATTTTAAATCTAGTCACTGAAAGCAAAAGTCAGATAGAATCCTTAATTAAACCCTTTATGTCAATTCCTATAAATATGCAATACAAACAACAACAACAATCTAATTCTCTTCAGTTATAATCTAATTAAATAAAACAAAGTTTAAGCAACAGATTCAACACTGAAGCCCACAAAGAGGAATTAATCTTAATCTTAAATAATATGTAATTCAAAAGCTTTTACAGAGGAAGAAATCAGTCAAAGAGGTACAGGAAACCACAAACTCTTATTACCGAAAACAATCCACCGACTAAAAGTTTCGTTCAAATTAAATATGAAAAGTCCAAACCTCAATCTCCTTGTAAAACATTCAACATGATGGATCAATCTTTTTATCAGTGGGAATGCAGATCAGCCCTTTCAAGGCAAAACAACCCAAACTCAAACTTGGATATAGTATGACAGATCCCCACATTCCAAAACAGGTCATTCAGTACCAGACAGTGAAAAGGCACAGCGCATCTAATTTACAGAAACATTTTGAGTTGAAGACTTTTCAGATTTGATACATTGTGTCCAAATATGGTGGAAAAACGATTAGAACACACCTGTTTGCCATGTGATCATGTTGCACATAGCTGTGACTCTCATGAACTTATACTTTGATATATCTCTTTACGATGTGTGCCATTTTTACAAACCAAAGTCAAAGAATATGCAGCATTTTGAGAAAATACAACACAATATATCTAGTCCCTGCTGATAGAGAAAAGCCCCCCTTTCCTGCAGTATCTAAATATTCCATGCATGTAAAACAAAAAACTCCCAAAAGCTTTGAAACAAACTTGATTTGAACTCCAAGTCTGCATTTAGTATTTTTTTTAGGTTTTACCAGGCAGAGTTCAAAGATTTGAAAAAAGATTCCTTTGCACAGTGATGCGAGTTTATGTCAGCCTTAGCAGATCTATAATTGAGCATAAAAAACATCTTCAACACTCACAGTAACGGGTAAGAACTCAACTTGACACTACTTGTTTATCATGTTTATGATAATCATACACCTGAGGGGGTCTGTGCTTTTTCAAGACAGGATTTTCAACTTTTCTCGCTGTTTGGGTGGCAGTGACTATGGGCAGGGGTAATGTCTGGGTTAAACATCTGTTGAAATACATTGAAATAATTAATTATTAAATAATTTTATCAAATTGAGCAAGAAGCGCCATTGAGTGCAAAATCTTCCCATTTAATCCCAGGCCATTTTACTAATTTAAGTTGTACAGGGGTTTTAAAACTGTGCATGTTATTGTTATGAAGCTTGCATGTAAAACAGATGTTTAACCTCATGCGACCACTTCTGCGCTGTCATTGTGTGTTACCTTCGCTATACGCAATGCATAATTTCAATTCATTTAAACCAACTGATCTCATTTCAGTAGACTCTGGGCTGTCAGTAAAAGGTTAAACTTCAGAGTTTGTAAGAATTTGTCTTTGGGAGAAACAGCAACAAAACTATATCTGGTAAGAAACCTAATTAAGAGTTTTACATTAAAACCTGTTTGAATCAAAAGATTCAATTCGATATGCCATTTGTAACTATTTGAGTGATTTATTGCGAAAAGGCACGCAGCTAAACTCAATGTACACTACTGTGTACAATAGCACAAGGTTTTCATGCATTTCGAACCGAACCATTCTACGACCAGTGAAGACAGACAGCACACTGGAGGTTAAGTCATTCACTAAATAGGGAGCAAGGGAGTATCTTATAGCTTTCCTATGAAGCCAAGTGCATTAAATTCAAACATCCTATCAAAAGTTCAGTTTCAGGCTGCAAATGATGTTTGGACCACTCAACATGTATGGCTGACATGGGACAATGGTAATCAGTACTTAGATTCAAAATGTATAATGTATAACTTTATTTTAACATGGTTGGCAGTGACTGGATGATGCTGGTCATTACTTTGAATCAGAATTATTTATGCTAATTTCTGATGCAATCTCTGTAACAACTCCAAAACATGAAATCCAACACTCCTGGAAATATAATAAACAATTTCATAATAAAAAAATCTCTCTCTATAGCTTGGTATTATTTTAAATGTCATAACTTAGTCCCGCTGTCCACGTGTGTGGACATACATTTTTAGGAAAACGATTTCCTCTAGATTTTTATTTTATTTATTTATTTTTATGTTTATTAGTTGCTACTAGTCGATACAAATCAAAAAGGGAAATGGAAAATGCACACAGCAGCAATGCTGATGTCTAATCAGTTTAATTTTGTGTTTTGCTTTTGGTAATATAACATAAGGGCAAATAAAAACAATGTATATTGGAAATAGCATGCCAGCCAAATATTTTGTTTTGTGATTTAGTGACCTTTTTGAATAGTCTTACAACAAAGATTTTGACAAGACCTAAAAACATGTATCTAAGGTCCTTTATTCAAAAAAACGGACTTTTTAAAAGGTTTATAGTGCCTAGACTTTTAAGGAAATTGTCATGTATTCCCTGTTTTTGTCTAGACTTTTATGTTGAAATTCTTGATTAGTTCCCCATTCCTGTTACATTTGTAGTTCTTTGTAGTTTTATTTCATGATTGGTTAACCCTGATTGTTTCTCCAGGTGTTCCTTGTTGTCTCATGTTTATTTATGCCCTTGTTTCCCCTGGTTTCTTTGTCAGTCTTTGCATGTGTTTGGTTCCCTGTTCTTTATATTCTGAGTATTTTGTTTATCTTTTGTTTCATTAAAGCTTTGTTTAGATCCTCATTGCTCACCTGCCTTGTTACAGAAATCACACAGTAAACTGCTATTGGCATGTTCAGAAATGCTAATATATTGCTAGTAAAGGTTTGAGAAGTTAAAGTTCTCAAAGTGTCCTTCAGACTTTTAAGTCATTGTGTCAAATGGTAGAGTTAATATGAGGTTGAGGTTAACTATAAAATAGGCTAATGGTTATCAATATAAGGGATTTTAAATCTAGTCACTGAAAGCAAAAGTCAGATAGAATCCTTAATTAAACCCTTTATGTCAATTCCTATAAATATGCAATACAAACAACAACAACAATCTAATTCTCTTCAGTTATAATCTAATTAAATAAAACAAAGTTTAAGCAACAGATTCAACACTGAAGCCCACAAAGAGGAATTAATCTTAATCTTAAATAATATGTAATTCAAAAGCTTTTACAGAGGAAGAAATCAGTCAAAGAGGTACAGGAAACCACAAACTCTTATTACCGAAAACAATCCACCGACTAAAAGTTTCGTTCAAATTAAATATGAAAAGTCCAAACCTCAATCTCCTTGTAAAACATTCAACATGATGGATCAATCTTTTTATCAGTGGGAATGCAGATCAGCCCTTTCAAGGCAAAACAACCCAAACTCAAACTTGGATATAGTATGACAGATCCCCACATTCCAAAACAGGTCATTCAGTACCAGACAGTGGAAAGAGGAGAATTTCCCTTTGAGTTGATGGTGCAGGAATGTGTACAGGTTTGTTATATGTTGTCCATTATCAGTGATTGGAGGCCAATTTCTTCACAGTCACACCCTTGAAACTTTCTAGTTTACATAGACTTGAACATAAGAGTCAAATCAACTACGTTGGAGTCAATAACAAATCTTGCCGGCAAATTGTTACAATTGGAAAGAATACAATTTGATTGTCGTGTTCTTGATATTTCAGAATATCTCAGCAACTTTAATAGTTCTGTAATGTTTGCATATTTGAGTCAATGGTATCACATCCTAGGGAGTAATGGGGTTAAAGCTTACTCTAAAATGTGAATTAATCTCTCATGCGTTTCAATTTCAGGCACTCTGAAGGTAGGCACCTTCCACGGAGTTCAAGAACAACTTTGTCTCTAAATGATTGAGATCCTATGGAATGCTTTAACTTTAAACCTGTTTCTTCTTCAAGCAGCCATCAAGATTTACGAGAAATTGGATGGGTGTGTTAACACTTGGCTGGTTTGGTTAGATTAAAACTAACTCTGGTGCAATTACTCTGTTAGTGCGGTTAATTTGAACAAGTGTGAACGCCGCCATCCGAACCTTGGTGCACACCAAACTTCCAAACAAACTCTGGTGCGGTTTGATTGATATATGAATGCAACATGGACCAAAGATGTCTAAACGGACCAAAAACAGGAAGTAATTTGCCTAATAATGACCTCAAGCATACCTGGTTCTTCTCATCATAGGAGCTATGTTGCCCATTACAGCTCGGTACAGGCGTCGAACCACCATTAGCTGTCCTCGCAGCACATCTTTGTTTGTGTGTGCAGCAGAGGAATTCCTGGCACTGTTTTGACTCCTTTACACATTAAATTAGCTTTTTGTTTGTTCTCAGCTGGTAAAATTTTCACTCAGCACCCAGCATTGTTTTGGATGTTTGGAAAGTTCCGTCACAAAATATACATCAAATAATCTGTCCAATCAGGCTGTGACTTTTTCCTGATATCTTTTGTATTATTGTAGCTTTAGGTTCGTGTTTAAAATGCCAGTGTGAACGTTAAGCGAACCAGTACTAAATGTATCATTTTCTTTTTTGGTCCAGACCAAGAGGACCAAGAGAACCGGTTACAAGTGTGAACACACCCTAAGAGCAAAGAAATGGAAGGCCTGTTTACCATCAGGTGATTTGTAAGTGATAGCAACAGTGACATGTTTGTGTTGTTTGTGCAACATGAAAATCTTTATCATATGTGATTTTGCAAGATGCTGAAAAGGTGTTGGATCTTAGGTTCTTTGCATCATTCAAACACATTTATGGACTTTTTTAAAGCCTAGTTTTACAAAATCTCATGGTAAACTTCCATCAGAACATACATATGTCAATGTTGTCAAATTTTAATAAGCAGGCAACTACTATGCATGTTTCTTGTAACATTAGAGTGACTATTTGCACTAAGGTGTAAATAACACCTGTCACACAGCAAAGCCTTTTTGCACCCCAATAGTAGAAATTTAAGACAAACTGCATTGTAAGTATCGCGTCAGTGGCATGGGGTGTAACACAAGTGGGACTGTGCCTTTTACCAGGACTCGATTCCGCATTCATCGCACAATTTTTCCCATTCTGTTTCCTGCCTCTCATAATTTTTTCTTTAACCCTGTACAACCCCTAGAACACATTCGTGGACATTGTATTTTAGCTTTGCTTATGCAACGCATAATTTGAATTAATTTAATCCGACTGATCTCTGTTCAGGAGTCTCTGGGCTGTCAGTAAAGGGTTAAACTTTTGACACACAAAGTCATGTGTAAAAACAACATGGCGCAGATCACAGAGTTTGTCTTTGGGAGAAACGCCAACAAAACTATATCTGCTAAGAAACCTAATTACTGTATGTTTTTTCCATTAAAAACTGTTTTAGTCAAAAGATTAGTGTCTGTAGTTTCATCTGATATGCCATCTTTTTTCCTTAGGAATCCTATATTAACTGTGCATTATCACATTGAGAATCAATATGTTCACCCAAAAGCGAGAGAGCGTCCTATAGCTCTCTATGCAGCTAAGTGCATTCACTCCTAAAATCAAACCAAAAGTTCAGTTTCAGTCTGCAGATGATATTTGGACCACTCAACATGTTTGTCAGACATGGGACAATGGTAATTAGTACATAGATTCAGAATTTATAATGTACAATTTTATTTAACATGGTTAGCAGTGATTGAATGATGATGTCCATTACTTTGAAGCAGAATAAATTTAGTTAATTTCTGATGAAAAACATGAATAACCAACACTTCTGGAAACATAATAAACAATCTGATTTAAAACATTTCTATGGCTTTTTATTATTTACATTTTCACAACTTAGTCCCGCTGTCCACATTTGTGGCCATACATTTTTAGGAGAACCATTCGAGGTGTTTATTAGGGGCTACTAGTTACAAATAAAAAGGAAAATTGAAAATGCACATGGCAGTCACACTCGGGTCTCAGGAGGTAAATACTACTTATAATAATACATAAAAATTTATATATAGGTAGTTTTACTATAGTACGTTTGTAGTATCCATGTTTTTTTGGCAGAAACCATATATTTGATGCAATTAACAATGGTGTTACGACAGTAATATGGTGTTTACATACTGCCCATGTTTACTGTAATTTTGAGGTTACTATGATTTTACTTCACAATACCATGGTGATACTATGGTTACTAAAGTAAAACTATGTAATGGAAGGTTAGGGTTAGGTTTAGGGGTAGGGGTTGGTGTAGTGTGTCAATGGGACTCTAAATAAACACAATAAACATGTTACAGTTATGCCCCTATACTGTTAATATTTAATTAGAGGTGCAAATATTATATGCCATTATTTCGACCAGGTGTGTGTGTGTGTGTGTGTGTGTGTGTGTGTGCGAGCGTGCGCTCTTTTGTGAGCAGTGTGTGTGTGTCTGTGTGGCCAGGTTTGGGTGGTTTACGAGGAAATTGTTTTAGGTAACAAACTGGTAATTACAAAGGTTGTATGCTATAAATGTCCTCATAAACCACATTTATAGCATAAAACCTTTGTAATTACCAGTTTGTTTTCTAGTGTCCCCATAATTCAGATTGCTTAAAAACATACTAAACTATGTTTTTTTTTTATGTTAAAATGCAGAACGTTTTTGTGAGGGTTAGGTTTAGGGGTAGGGTTAGGGTAAATGATAGAATTTATAATTCGTACAGTTTAAAAATCATTATGTCTATGGAGAGTCCTTATAAGGATAGCTGCACCAATACATGTGTGTGTGTGTGTGTGTGTGTGTGTGTGTGTGCGTGCGTGCGTGCGTGCGTGCGTGACATCATTTATTCACAGATAAATAAACCTCACAAGAGAGTTCTGCATAGTGGTGAGTCCCAACATCCACCCCATGCTGTTTTTCTGCATGTTGAACATGCACGTGCACTTTACTGGCATGTTCAATATGAAGAAGGTTGGATTTGCATGTTTCTCTCAAACTTGTGCACCAACACATAAAGAAAAGAACTTGGGTCGCTGTATATCAATCCGTTGGTGGCGTTTAGTCAGGCTTACCTATGCACTTGATCTCGAAGCCCCTTGGTGGTTTTAGGGCCCTCCGTGTCCATCCTTCCCTCAGGACCTCCAGATGGTCCTCCTTGCCTTGAATGAGCAGAACATGTTCGTCTATCCAGCCCAAAAAGAACGTGTCCGATATGGCGTCCGTGACTTTCTTATTCCAGAAGTGCTGCATGTTCTCCGCTTTGAAGTCGGCGAATATCTCATAGCCGGTGTGATGGTGCTGAAGCTTCTCCGTGACCGCGGGTGATTCCTCGGTGCTGACCCGTGACAGCACTATGGCCAGGGAATGGGGCGCTATCTGCAGGAACTTCTCCATTCTCCGGCGTGTTTCACACACAGGCCACGGCGCGGATTACGACCCTGTCCGATGCTCCACGGCACTCTACCTCACGCGGTGTTTTATTGCGCACCTTATTAAATTTCCAAAACGAACACATCGCACCGTATTTCAGTTCGGGTGTATTTCCATTAGCTGAAGCGCTCCGCGTGCGGACGGCGGAGGGTCCACGAGCTTGATACGCGCGAGAGACGCCAATGTCATTTACTCGTCAAATGAATGGTTACAGTGCTGCATACAGTGTATGGTGAGCCCATAGCCTAATGCCAATGGTCCGGTGGGCAATAATAACTGGGCAAAGCAGCTGAGATGAATAATCAATAGGGCTGTCTGTATTAATAGATCACAACCTGCCGCTTTCCACACCTCTCCCACGACATTCTGCGCATATGAGCGAAAGACAGCGACACCGATTCCACCAGATAGTTCGCCACCATCGAGGCCTCTTTATTGGTGGAATGATCGATCACTGCATTCATTGATGATCTTTGCTGGCCATAAAACGCAGGAGATGACTTCATCCCTTCTTATGCATGTCTTCATTTGGTGCACCACCACAAGGTTGCCTCCCAGTCGGTCTTTCTGGGATCTCGTAGCTATCTTGAACTCAACGGAGCATTCATACGGGCTGTAGGCTTGCGTTTCAGAGGTCAAACTCACAGCCGTGACTCGTCTGTGCGCTTGTTGTCCGGTGCGGCTGATTTTTAGATCGGACGTGTCGAGAAGCGCAGCGGAACACCAGATGTTTTCTTGACTCCTCCTACAGGCAGCCTTCAAAACATCGCGAGTTCAGTGCATGAACCTCGCAACAGGTGAAAATGGAAAAAGCAGAGCAAGTGCGTTCATTACAGGAAGAGTTATTCTGAACACAAAAATGTTTTCAATTCTGATTTAGATTAAGTGCAAGTATATACTTAATTTAGCGAACTAGCTAATATTGCTTTGGCAAAATATCTTTTGTTGTTCTTATTAAATTGATGTAGTTACATTTCCCTTTGGTACCCAGACTCGGGCCAGTACCGTCTAAGTTTTCAATTTTTGTTGGCATGATTGTGGCCCTATGCCAGCAGTGCTGGCTCAGTTTTAGCACCCGGACTCGTACCAGTGTACTTTGGCCGATTCTGGGGCGTCATTCATTGCCGTGTTTCACAAGAGTACGGCAACCGCAAGTGGGCCGAGTTATTTCTTCAGGCCAGCCGGATCTGGGCCAATATGGGGCCAAACCATTTTGGCTACCTTGGACCTAATTAAGAAAGCATAACCTATTGGGTACAATGGCGCTAAAGGCCCAACAGGGTAAAAGGCGGTTTCGATTTTATATACTCCATGATCGCTAAACAGCAACAAAAACAAACAGAGTAGGCTACTTTCCTTAAATGAATATTCAGGGTTCAATACAAGTTAAGCTCAATCAACAGCATTTGTGGCATAATATTGATTACCACAAAAAAATATTTTGAATCGTCCCTCCTTTTCGTAAAAAGCACAAATCGAGGTTGCAGTGAGGCACTTACAATGAAAGTGAATGTGGCCCATTTTTGGAGGGTTTAAAGTCAAATAATGTGAAGCTAATCATTTAATAAAAATGCGTATATTAATACTTCTGTTAAAACTTGTGCATTATTTGAGCAGTAAAGTTGTTTATATTGTCATTTTTACAGTAATTTTGAGGTTTATAGGTTAGGCATTACATCGGCATGGCAACAAAGTTGTAAAATTGGCAATAACTTTACACAGAAAACTTTACATGTGACATTATCACACTAAAATCATGTAAACACGCATATTGCTTTTGTCTTGTAGATATATTGAAAATGAAGTGAGTATTTTAACATTTAAAATCTGGCCCACATTTACTTCTATTGTAGGCAAAGTGCCTCACTGGAACCCAGATTTTTTCTTTTTTAAAGATAAGGAGAGGCAAGACAAAATTACATTTTGTGGTAATCAATATTATGCCACAAATGCTGTCAATTGAGCTTAACCTGTATTGAACCCAGACTATTCCTTTAACACCTCTTTGTCACTATATACTGCAAAACAATCCTGATCCATAAAACCATTGCTTGAAATGTCTAAAGTTTGCTAATAACTGTCCAATAAGTGAAAGGATAGTATGTGAGATTAAAAAAAGCCCCCTGTTGCAGGGTCTAAAGGCCCCCCATTAAAACACATTATGTTAAGTGTGGAGAATTGATTTGTAATGAAAAATATTCAAAGTGGGCTCACATTGACTAATCCAATTACAATGGAGATTAATTTGTTTATAGAATACTTGAGATGATATGAAATGCTAAATGTGACTGAAATTAACAGGAAATGGTTAACCCTTTCCTGAAGGGGTTAAGTTGAATACACATTATCTTAATTTGTTACTCAAAAAGTAATCTTACTGTCTCAAAAAATTTGCCAAAGTTGACCAATTTTGCCCTATAACTATTGTCCCACTATTTACACAAGATCACTATAACCAAAGGTGTCATTTATGGGTGAGACATGTCCCCACCACTTTTTGCTTTTTCCAGTTTTGTCCCAACACTTTTTGAAATAGCTTTCATCAGGTAAGTGTCTAATGCAGAAGAAACATCTCCAGTTCTTGAGTAGGAGTTTCCATTTAATTTTTGTGTGATGTAATAGGTGGCGATCCATCGCTGGAGTTAATTTTTTTGGAGTGACTGTATGCACTAGGTGAAAATAGCACCTGCCACACATCAGGGCTATTTGCACTTCAAATATATTGAAGACAAACTGCACCCCCAAGTGTCATTACAATGACATGCTCATTTTTGTTGAGCGGTAGGCAAAGTGTAGGTTTGTGGATTTTTAACTGAAAAGTATCTGGCCTTGTTTGCATTTGTGTGGAGCTCCTTTTTTAAAACTTTTAACAAGGAACTTCTAGTCTAGAATAGAGAGCAAGGGCACCCAAGATTTCTTATCTGTTTCTGGTTCCCAAGTTCCCAGGGTGTTTCCTCTTGTTCAGTGATTTGAGTATGACTACAAAGTACAAGCCTGACTCAAATGAACTGATAATTAAAAAACTTGTATGTGGTTGATTAGATATAATCCTAATAATCCTTTAGGTGAGTGTGTATATATATATATATATATATATATATATATATATATATT